>PVKA01043866.1:0-16522 GCA_004027165.1 Ctenomys sociabilis
ATTCCTCATGTGATGGACATCTTGGTTGTTTCCAAGATTTTGCTATCACACATTGCGCTGCTATAAACATAGGTACACATATATCTCTATGATACAATGTATCCAGATCCTTTGGGAAAATTCCCAGTAGGGGGATAGCTGGCTTGAATGGGATTTCTAGTCCTACTCTTTTGAGGAGTCTCCACACTGACCTCCACAACAGTTGTGCCAGTCTACATTCCCACCAGCAGTGGAGAAGTGTTCCCTTTTCCCCACAACCTCTCCAACATTTGTTGTTGGTTGATTTCCTTATGATAGCCATTCTTTCTGGAGTGAGATGGCATCTCAGTGTTGTTTTTATTTGCATTTCACGAATGGCTAGCTATGTGGAGCATTTTTTCATATATTTATTCACTTCTTTAATTTCGTCCTCTGAGAAGTGTGTATTCATCTCACATGCTCATTTATGAATTTGGTCTTTAAATTTGAGGGCCCTGTTATATCTTAGTTCTTTATATATTCTAGACAGTAGTCCTCTGTCTGATTGCTTATTAGCTAGGTTTTTTCAAAGCTTGTGGGTTGTCTTTTCACTCTGTTGACAATTTCTTTTGACATGCAGAAGCTCCTTAAGAAGAGTTGATCCCAGTTGTTGATTCTTTTTCAAGTGCTTCCCGTGCGAATATGTTTGTTCATGAACTGTTTACCTACCCCTATGTCTTCAAGAGTTCCTCCTACTTTCTCTTCCAGGAGATTGAGTGTTTCTGTTTTAATGTTTAAATCTTTAATCCCTTTTGACTTCAACTTAGTGCATGGTGATAGAGCTGGGTCAAGTTTTCGGCATGTAGAAAGCCATGTTTTCCAGCACCATGTCTTAAAGAGGCTATCTTTCTTCCAGTGAGCTTGTGTAGCCCCTTTGTCGAAGATAAGATGGCTGAGTGTTTTCGTAGATGCCTCTGCATCTTCTAATCTATTCCACTGATCCTCAGGTCTATTTTGTTGCCAATACCATGTTGATTTTATCACAGTGGCTTTGTAGTACAATTTCAAATCAGGAATTGTGATGCCTCCTGCCTTTTCTTTATTGGCCAAGATTGCCTTTGCTATTCTAGGTCGTTTGTGGCTCCAAATAAATTTTCGGATTGATTTCTCTATATGTGAGAGGTATGTGGGTGACAGTTTGATAGGGATTGCATTAAATATGTGCAGCAATTTTGGGAATATGGCCATCTTCACGATGTTGGTTCTTCCTATCCAGCAGCATGGAATATCTTTCCATTTTCTGAAATCCTCTATAATCTCTTTTCTTAGGGTGTTGTAATTTTCCATGAAAAGATCTTTGACTTCCTTGGTTAAGTGAATCCCAAGGTATTTCATTTTCCGTGGTGCTATTGTGAGAGGTATTGTTTCTATTGTTTCCCTTTCAGTGTGTTTGTTATCTGTGTAGAGGAATGCTATTGACTTTTGCATATTGATTTTGTATCCTGCTATGCTACTGAATTTCCATATCAGTTTTAGTAGTTTTTTGGTGGAATTTTTGGTGTCTTCCAAGTAAAGTATCATGTCGTCTGCAAATAGTGATAATTTAACTTATTTTCCTGTTCTTATTCCCTTTATTTCTCCCTCTTTTCTCATGCCTGTTGCTAATGATTCCAAGACTATAATGAATAGGAGGGGCGATAGGGGACATCCTTGTCTTGTACCTGATTTAAAGGTAAAATATTTCACTTTTTCAAGATGGGGTATTTTTATACAATGGAGAATTACTCGTTTGTAAAGAATGATAAACTTGAAGTCTTCATTTTTAAGTGGATACCACTTGAAGATATACTTAGAAGCAAAATTATACCAGACCCACATGTGCAAATATTGCATAGTCTCCATAGTGTAACTCAAAAGAAGAACTGCCAATAGAAATATATAACACAATTAAAAGGAAAGTGAGAACTTGAGAATTAGACAATGAGGCGCGGGCAAGAAGAAAAGCTGAGAAACATGACAAGTTCAAAACCATTCATTTATACACACTAGTTGGGTAAGACAATGATCCTGAGAAATATCAGGAGATTTTTGAAAGTAGTAGTTACCTGGTAGCATTCTCACCCTGACTAACTGTATATGCTGATATCTGTGAACCAAGCAACTGCACTGAATTTAGCAAAATGTAATAGAAGGGCCACGCTGCAAATGCCTGTCATTCTGGTCTTTTAAATATGTACTTCTTCTCATGACATACCAACTATTATTATACTGTCTTTAAATAAAATGTTTTAAAAGGTAATAAATAAAAAATAGGAAGAGAAATGTCACAAGACAGTTCTGCTACAATGCTGAATGTGGATAGATTTCTAAATATCTATGTAAATATATGCAAGTGTTATTTCTTATTCGAATTTTTTTCTTCTTCATATTCTGTACAGACTTAAGAGTTTAGTATCTCAATACTTGATGGAAAGTACATGTTATATATTATGCATATGATGTCTGATATTTAGACAAATAGTGTGGGTAAGCCAAACTGCATGTTGCAGGGTAATAATAAGCTGCTCTTCTGGAAGTTCAAAAACCTAAGTTTGCAGATCAAAAGTTGGAGAAAAAGAAAGGCTGCAAGATCAGCCAACATTTTGGCCCTAGGCTTTCATGGTCAGTGAATATTCAGCACATAAATGAATTTGTACTGTAACATCATATAACTCACTTGTGCCACAAATTTTCTGACCAAGGAGTTTATGGAGCCACAGAGGAATGTGATTGCTGATACATAGTGTGCTTAAAGAGATTCACATGCAGAGAAAACTTTCTCTCAGGCTTCTACAGAGAGCAAATTGGTCAAACAGTGGCCGTGACTCATCCACATGGCTGACACTGACAAGGGATCTACAAAGTACAGTACAGGGTTACACGATAAATCATGAGTGTACCTGACCTTACATGATACAAAAGTTACATTTCTTGTCATATAGGCCTTGCTTTAACTTGGTCTCAATCATCCAGAAGAAAAGTATAAAAATGGAGGTATATAAAGTCCTATTAATATATTGAGCTGTGAATGACTCAAGTCAACAAATTCTGTGGATAGCCCACTTCTACTGTGGCTTGCTGATCAATGTTGGATTGTTTTATTGAAAAATACATATGTATAAAAATATTAGGTATCCATGTTTAGAAAATCTGTAACATATATATTGTTGTATGTTATCCTGTTTGTCATTTTTTCTATTTGGTTTTCTTCTATTTTTCACTCTTCAAGTTAAAATACAAAGAAAAAAGAAAGAAAGAAAGAAATTGCCAACAAAGTGAAAAGACACCCACAAATTTGGAATATATCTTGACCAATAAGAATTTAGACAAAGGTCTGCTCTTTCAAATTTATAATGAACTAACAAATATTAGGGCCCCAAAATTTAAAGACATAATCCACATTTGCACATCTGAGATGAACACATACTTCTCAGAGGACAAAATTAAAGAATTAAATAAATATATAGAAAAATGCTTTATATCACTAGCCATCCATGAAATGCAATTAAAACAACACTGAGATAGCATCTCATCCCAGAAAGGATGACTATCATAAAGAAATCAACCAATAACAAATGTTGCAGAGGCTGTGGGGAAAAAGGAATCCTTCTTCACTGCTGGCAGGAATGTAGAGTAGTGTAACCATTATGGAAATCAATGTGGAGACTCCTTAAAAACTAGGACTTGAAATCCCATTCAAACCAGCTATTGCCTTACTGGGAATTTTCCCAGCCGAAGTGAAAACAGTGTATCATGGTAATATATGTGTACCTGTGTTTATATCAGCCCAATTTGTGATAGTAAAATCTTGAAAACAACCAAGATGCCTGTTACCTGAGGAATGGATGAAAAAGATGTGGTATTTTTATACAATGGAGTATTACTCAGCTATAAAGAACAATAAACTCAAAGCCTTTATATTTAAGTGGGTGCCTCCGAAAATATACTCATAAGTGAAATAAACTAGAGCCACATATGTGAATATCATATAGTCCCCCTAGTATAAGACCTCAGAAGAAGAAATAAAAATATAAAGGTATAAAACAATTAAAAGGAAAGTGAGAACTTGAGTAGGCAATGAAGAGAGAGCAAGGAGAAAAGTCAGCAAACTTGACAAGGACAACATCATACATTTATATGCACAAAATGGTTACAGCAACAATCTTGGGAATTAGAAGATTTTTTGAAACTAGCAGTTAATTGGTAGGATTCTCACCCTGACTAACTATATATGCTGATATCTGTGAACTAAGCAACTGCCCTGAAGATACCAATGTCTAATAGTAGGATTATCCTTGGAATGCTGTCATTCTGATACATACTGCTTGTCATCACATACCAATTACTGCCGTACTATCTCTCAAGTAAATGTTTGTTGTATAAAAAGGGGGTAATAATTGAAAACAAGAGACAAGAAAATAATGTCACAGGACTGTCCTGTTACAGTGCTGTGTATATTATTCTTCATTTCTATTTTTAAAATACTTTTCATTTTTTACTATTATTTCATGTTCTGTATGGACTTAAATGTCAACATATCAATATTTGAAGAAAAATACCTCTTCCATGTAATGCCTAAGATGTTTGATATTCAGACAGATATTGAGGTTAAGCTCAACTGACTATGGTGTAGGGTAATAACAATAAACTCTTCTGGAGGTTTTACAATATAAATTTGAAGACTACATATTAGAGATAAAGAAGGGCTGCAAGAACAACCAACATTTTTTCTCTAGCCTTAGAGGTCAGTGAAGACTCATGACATAGGAGAACCTGTACTGTAATATCATGTAACTCAGTTCTGTCCCAAGCTTTCTGATCAAGATTACAGGGCCACAGCAGAAAGTGATCAGTGTTCTAGAGTGTGCCTAAGGAGACTTACATGGAGAGAAAACATTCTCTCAGGATTTCATGTAGAGCAAATTGGTCAAGCAATGGCCCTGACTCATCCACATGGTTGATACTGACAAAGGGTCTGTGCACTGCGGTACAGGGTTTCAAGATAAACCCTGAGGGGATTTGTCTGACCTTGTCGGATATGAAAGCTACATTTCTTGTTATATAGGTCTTGCTTTATCTCGGTATTAACCACCCAGCAGAAAAGTATAAAATGTAAAGCCATGTTAATATGATGAGATGCAAAAGACTCAAGTCAACAACTTCTCACATCGATAGTCTTAGGGAAAATGCACTACTATTGTAGACTACCAGACTATAATGGAATATTTTGCTGAATTCACATGCCTGTAATATTTAAATGAGCATGGAATACCCATCTGTGATAAAACTAAACAAAAAGGGGATACAAATGAGCACCCATTTTGTATCTGTGTATTTAAAATACTTAGGATAGTTATACAGCTACATTCTCTTAATTCAATGAATTCGAAAGATTTTTTTCTAATAGTGTTTTTGGATAGGATAACATGCCTGCATCTTCTACAATGAATAACATGTCTGCATCTTCTACAATGAATACCCACTAAGACAACAATATGCAATGTATTATTGATTGAAACTGTCCTACTAAGTGGTTTTGAAACTGTCTCATTGCCATTTTTTTCTTAATAAAACTATTTAAAAAATCAAGACAAAGCAACTCTGTTTTAGGAGGTTTTTATTTTTATTTTTTATTTTTTTTTATTTTTTTATTTTTTATTTTTTTATTTTTTTTTGTCTTTTTGAGACAGGGTCTCACTATGCAGTTCAGGCTGGCCTTAAGCTCACTTTGTAGCTCAGACTGGTCTCGAACTCACAACAATCCTCCTGCCTCAGCCTCCCGAGTGCTGGGATTACAGGCCTGCGCCACCACGCCCGGCTTTAGGAGGTTTTTAAAAAGTGCTATCATATCATTAGAGTTGTAGACCTCACTCAATAAAAAAGAATGAGAGAAAACTGATTATGATTATATGATAGCAATGATTTACTAGAAGGGCGAGGTAGAAGGCATTGAAGAAAGAGAGGACAAAGTCTCTGAGGCACTAGATTTAGAAGGATCAAGAACACAGATTGTTTAGTTTTGCAGTCTACATGAAACAGGGGAGACAAAGGCATAATGGAAGAGAAGTAGAATATAGGTGAGAAAATTTCAGATAGCCTCAATTGCTTTAAGGAAGATATGTAACAAAGTCACCAGTTTAGTTTGTGTGGCAAGAAGATGATGAAGTCATCAAGTGAAATGTAGAACTGGAAAAGAACTAAGAAAACATAAAAGGATCATAAGGTGATGCTGAAATGAAAAATTAAATATACAATGACATAAATATGCATTAAATGCCAGAGTGATTTTTCCAGAAGAGTCACTACTTCCCACAAATTATGTAGAATTTAAGACATTTCATTTATGCTTATTATTTCTTATACTTCCTTCTTGTATCCATTATAAAGTAAGCTCTTTGACGATGGACCACTGCAAAGTACTTGCTTCAGTCCTCAAAGAAGTATTATTATCTAGCCTTTGGCAAATACTTTCTTCTTGATCAAACTTGAGTCAGGCTTTTCTTATCCTTCTCAGTTAGATCTTGAGTTTGGTCTCAACCCTTGGTCCATTTCATTTAGCTTTAGTGAGAATAATGCTTAGACAGTGTAGTGAAAATTATGGTCAGATTCCTGCTCTCTGTCCTCAAACTTATCTCCTGGTTACACCTTGCTAAAAATTCTGTTAACTTCAGGAAGAGTCCCACTAGTCTTGTCGTTTTGTTTTAGTAATTTTCATCCACTAACCCCTGGCATACTCCTTGGTTTTATATCCTCACATATTCATATTGGAGAGAGTTGAACCCAGTCTCCTGTCCTTACTAAAAAATTATTTTACAATTATAAAATCTTCCTTTATATCTTCAGCAAGTGTTATGAAATTTTTTTCTCTTTAATACCGTAATGAACCATCAGGTGCACTTCAAATTTCCCAAATACTTTGGCCATGCAACACACACATTACACAGTCTATCTCTAATACATTTGTGTATAGTCAATTCTGTTACACACTCATACTGCCCAAATCATTTTTTTTTATTTTCACTCATCATATCATGTACTTTAACAATTCCTGAGATTTTCCCTTTACTTGAAATACTCTTACCCCCTTCTGGCAATCACCTATGCATTTTGCAATAACCAAGAGAAATCCTACTTCTTCCATGACTTTTTCATTTATTTATCCATGATTTATTCTTCATACTAGGAAAATGTACTGTGTCAGTAGAGTTCTGTCTTGGAAAAACTCGCTAACTTGTAAATTTAAAGGTAAATTAAGGCAAATAAAAGAAACACACCTACCACTTAGCTTCTTAGAGTGTCTCTTTTTGAGTCATAGTGGATATTTATTCTTTTTTTAGATTATGGGATGTAAACAAATCTCTACAGAGCCCAGAAAGTCTCATTTTTCAGTTTTACAATGTGTTTCCAGGGACATAAGTCATACTCGTCTTTGAAATGTAGTAAACATCTACTTTTAAAGTTAATGTAGGAGCTCTTTTCAAGATGTAACAATATGTGTTCCAGGAAGACTGGATGTGTGCTTCTACAGGTAAGAATTATATTGTTCTATTAGAATTCAATTATGTAGACAAAACTACCACTATTACCAAGTGAACTTTGTAATTGCTTTACTTTATAGGTTATATAAATACTTATTCTTAATTTTCAGTCTCTTGAGGGCATTATATGTCTGTACTACTTTGTACTTGTTCAACAGAAGCATCACTTTTTCATATTTTATAGGTGAGTCTATTTATGGGTATGTGTTTACTCTGCCATCATAATAGAGGTATAATCAGCACTGCAAAATGAAACTTTAAAATATATTTTTCCTTTAGACACAAGTGGGTTTTCCAAACTTCCTTAGATCTAGGGCATGAATAAGTATCCCCACCTGTCCTTAGTCCAGATAAATGGACATAGTATACAGATACTGGATCCAGTACACAGGATCCCAGTTTCCTTTCCCCAAGAAAGGAAATGGTGAACTAAAAATGACTAGAAGTGAAAAAAAAAGTGTGAAGATCTGCCTTATGAGTATTCCTCCTCTCCTCTGTTCCTTACTATAAAAGATCCTTAGTCACGTCACCTGCACATGATGAAATGATGATTTCAGGCAATTTTGATCTCTTCCATATCTTCAGAGCTAAGTTTGAATAAATATGTTTATATGAAATTTGGTATAAATTTTCTTTACACCAAAAAAAATGGCCTCTTTTGGTTTGGTCAGTGATGAACAAAAGAACATGTGCATATGAGCCTCAGTGGTCAAGTACAGTCTTGGGGCCATAAGACTAATTTTGTTATCAAGATACATACACATGGGTCTGACAGTATATTTCTGATGATGAATTATTAATTCTAATTTTATCAGTTTTACTATATTGAACAATGAGCTCTTAGCAGGAAAATCAATTACAAAATAATGGATTGTATTTTTAATATATATTAAATCTTTATGAAAAAGCATCAAAATTCGTTTCAACATCAACTGAGTTTTGGTGTACTAAGTTTAAAAAAGCACAGCACAAATAAACTCATATATGAACTGCAATGAAAATACCAATAGCACATTTCAAAAAAAGTCTTTATTTCATTTATCAAACCTAAGGCAGGCTTCACACATGACAACAGAAAGTTCCATACACAACTTTTGCTTACACTAACAGCACATGTACATAACTTTTCCTACTCTATTTGGCAGTTTTGTTACCTCTCTTTACTTCCTGTTTTGTCAGGTGCTTCCTATTATGTTGTACAACATGCACTTAATAGGGATATAAGATAAACAAAACAAAATATCAAATATATAATGAATGCTTGGATAGAAATCAACATTTTCAAATCATTTATTTATTTACTTACAAAAATCTAAGAGATATCATCAGAAACAAAATCTAGGGCACTTCCGCCATCATGGCTCTGAGACATGGAGAATGTTGCCAATGGCTAAACATGCTTCTGTGATGTCTGCCCGCCACATGGGAAAGACTCCAGGATACCAGGACACCCCACGATGAAGGCAGTGACCTTCGAGGATGTGGCTGTAAACTTCTTCAGGGAGGACTGGGCTTTTCTGGGGCCATCCCAGAAGAAGTTCTACAGAGATGTACTGTGAGAAACCTTTACGAATCTGGCTGTCATAGGGAGGAGAGAAGATGACCAAGCACATTGAAGATCTATACAGAATTGCTGGAAACAGCTTAGAAGAGGCAGAGCAATCCTCTGAGTATGAATTATGGTGTCAACATGGAGAAATGGGTTTTAGCTTCCAGATGCAAATGCATACCTGACAGTTGTTGCTGTAAAACCAGGTGAAAGCCTTTCTTCTAGGAGGATCCTGGCTGGTCATTTGTCAGCACATAGGCCCATGATTGCCAACATTGTACTCAAACCATGTAAACAGCAGAGATTTCAAAAGAAGCTGTCTGCCTGCAACAAACTTAGAAAAGCCTGCACCACACTCCAGTCCCTTCAGGAATATGCAGGGCTAGGGAGATAGCTCAGTAGAATAAGCACCTGCCTGTCAAATGCAGGGTCCTAAGTTCAATCCCTGATACAACAAAAAAAGTGTAACAAAATACTACATTTTTCTTTTTCATTTTTTGGGGAAACTGGGGAATGAACTCAGGCCCTTGTGCTTGCCAGAGGAAGTGCTTATTTCACTGATCCATCTTCCCATCCCCACCCCAACCAAATACTATAAAGGGCCAATAGCTCAGCGGATTAAAGCAACTGCAAACAGGTGCAAGGCACAAGGGTTTGATCCCTGGCCTGCTGTGTGGGCCCTGCCCCTGGGGCACACTGAGATGGCAACTGAGACTGGGCATGGTAGCTCACGTGTAATCCCAGCTTTTGGAAGGGTGTAAACAGGTGGATCACTACGAGTCCAATTTAGTAGTAAGACCCTGCACAGCCTGTAGAACCTTCCCTAAAAGACAAAAACATATGTAAGCACAAGTCCTGAGGAAGCGCTCCATTAATGTATGCCATCTGTAAAATCATACTCTGATGTCACTGAAGAAAGTACTATTGCAGAGAACCTAGATGTTAATTCATTACAGCCAAAAAGGTCAAAATCAGGGAAAGTTGTCACCTTGAAGTGGATTTGTGGATTTGTGTTCATGTGTACCATATGGAAGTAGTTTTAATTCTTCCTACAATATATAGGCACATGAAACAGCTCACCATGGAGAAAATGCTCATGTACACAAAAACTATGGAAAATCCTTCACTAACAATTCATTGGGTAATCTTAGAAGTCACACTGACCAGAAACCATATGTATGTAAGCAGTGTGGGAAAGCTTTTAGTACAAATTGTAGGTGTCAAAGACATGAAAGAATTCACACTGGAGAGAAGCCCTATATATGTAAGCAATATGGCAAAGCTTTTAATGACCCTGGTAGTTGTCAAAGACAAGAATGAACTCACACTGGGGAGAAACCCTATGCATATAAGCATTGTGGCAAAACTTTCAACAGAATAGATAATTTGCGAATACATGAATGGACTCACACTGGTGAGAAAACCTACATATGTAAGACATGTGGGAAAGCTTTTATCACACATCATAGATGTCAAATGCATGAAAGAATTTACACTAGGGAGAAACCTTATATATGTAAACCATATGCCAAAGCTTTCAGTGAACATGCTTGCCAAGGGCATGAACAGATGCACAGTGGTGAGAAACCTTACATATGTGGGAAAGATTTCAGCAGCAAAGTAGGTTGGAAAACACATGAATCACAGAGAAAAAAAACCCTATATAAGTAAACAATATGGGAAAGATTTCAGCACATCTCAGTTCGTCAACAGCTTGAATGTGTTTATACATCAAATAAATCCTACATATGTAAGCAATGTGGCAAAGCTTTCAGCAGAAATGATAAAAGGGAAATGCATTTATGGATTCATACTGGGGAGAGACCTTATGTATGTAAAACATGTGGGAAAGCTCTCATCACACATCATAAGTGTCAAATACATTAAAAAAATTTACACTGGGGACAAACCCTTTGCATGCAAGCAATGTGGCAAAGCATTAATCATGCTTGATGCATGTAAAAGGCATGAATGGACTCACACTGGCGAGAAACCCTATGTATGTAAGCAATGCAGCAAAGTTTTCAGTGAACATGCTGGCTGCCAAAAGTATGAGTGGATTCGCACTAGAGAGAAACCCTATGCATGTAAGCAATGTGGTAAAGCTTTGAACAGCAGATATAGTTGATGAATGCATGAATGGACTCACGCTGGAGAAAAACACTATGCATGTAAGTATTGTGGCAAAGCTTTCATCTGAATAGATCATTGGTGAGCTAATGAATGGAATTGCACTGTTGAGAAACCCCATGTGGGTAACCATCGTGGGAAAGCCTGTTATATGCATGGACTGTGAAACACAAATACAGTCTCACACTGGGGAGAAACCCTATGCATGTAAGCATTGTGGGAAAGCTTTCACCACGCGTCATTTTTGTCAACTGCATGAACGTATTCACACTGAAGAGAAACCCTACATATGTGCACAATGTGGGGAAGCTTTCAGCAGCAAAGTAGGATGGCAGAGACATGGATGGATTCACACTGAGGAGAAACCCAATGTATGTAAGCAATGTGGAAAAGGTTTAAGGACTCATTACAGGTATGAAACACATGAAAAAATTCACAGTGGTGTGAGACCCTATGCATGTAAGCAGTGTGAAAAAGCTTTCATCACATGTCACAAGTGTCATACACATGAAATAATTCACAATAGGGAGAAACTCTATGCATGTAAGCAGTGGGGAAAAGCTTTCTTCATATGCTGTGATTGTCAAAAGCATGAGAGCACTCACTCTAGGGAGAAGTCCTATATATGTAAGGAATGTGAGAATGGTTTCAGCAGCAAATTCAGTTGGCAAATACATGAAACAAATCAAATTGGGGAAAAACTCTAATATATAAGGAATGTAGGAAGGCTTTCTTCACAAATCACAGATGTAAAATTCATGAAAGATTTCACACTATGGAGAAATCCTGTGTATGTAAGGGACATGGGAAAGCTGTCATCACACACTGTAGTTATGGAATTCATCAAACAGTTCACACCTGGGAGAAACCCTATGTGTGTAAACAATCTGGGAAAGCTTTCAGTACACGAAGTTTTTGTCAAAGGCATGAACAGATTCACACTGGAGAGAAACCCTATGCATGTAAGCAATGTGGCAAAGCTTTCAGCACAAAAGACAGTTGGCAAATTCATGACTACACACATACAGGGGAAAAACCGAAAAAGTGTAAGCATTGTGGAAAATCTTTCATCACAAGTGGTGTTTGTCAAAGGCATATACAGAGTCACACATGGAAGAAATCATAAACATGTAAGCAAAGTGGGATAACTGGGCACAGTGTAAAGTACATGAAAGTGGTCACACTGTGTAGAATCACTGGAAGCAGTGTGGGAAAGCTTTCAGCTTACATCATTGTTGAGTAAATGAAAGGATTGATAATGGAGAGAAACCCTATGTGTGTAAAAAGTGTGTGAAAACCTTTGTCACAGAGGTTGTTAAATACAGAATTCCATGGAGCAAGAATCTGCAGTATGTAAGCAATGTGGGAAAGCTTTCAGATTATGCAGACATTGTTTACAACATGTATGCACTCACCCTAAAGAGGAATAATATGCATATATATGTGTGGGTTAGCCTTTAGCAGACACATTGTCAAGCTCATTAGAGTACTCACACTGTGGCAGAAATTCTATGGATGTAATAAATGAGGCAAGACTTCAGAAAAAATTTCTAAGAGATATCATCAAAAATAAAACCTTACATGAATTACAACATAATCACAAACAAATCTACTATAAAATTGAGTTTTGCTTCAACTGTCATGCTCAAGGTGGTATTTGCACATGACAGCTGTATGTTCCATATACAAGTTATTCCAAACAAAATTACTTACATTGATAATGTGCACATTTTATTTTCCTATCCTATCCTGTAGGGCACAAGTGACTTCTTTTTTGTTTTCCTGTTGTCAGAGTAAGTCTTCATGAGGCTGTACCTGCCTGTTCACTTGTGAGCTCATCATGTGCTCCATAATTTTTGTGTAGTTCCCTAGATAATATTTTTTCCTCTGCTGTAAATGATCTCTTATGAGTTCCACTCCCAAACCTCTAAGAAAATTTCTCTATGGTATTTTTCTTTTGTTACTTTCTCTACAACCCATCAAAGTATTTATGCCATACATGTTTATGATCAACTAAAGTACAACCTTTGACCAAAGCTTTGCATTTTCAAATGATGTCATAGCTACTATATAATTCATCAATTATATAGTATATACAGTATACTGTATACATTTGGTTTTGTTGTTTAAAGTTTTGATCATCAGCTTCCATTTTGTTAAGGTTTCCTGATCAATATTTTCATATTGGCACAATTTTGACATTAGCGATGCCAGTTTGTTTTTCTTTGCCATACACAGGGACAACATAAACCTTTCTGAAAGGTTTCTGAAATTGTACTATATGATTATTTGTTTTGAAATTGCAACATTTCATTTGGAATTTCTGCATTGTTTCTCTGTGTAGTTCCTGCACTGGTCAACTTGTGCTCTATTAGCAATTGTAACATCAATTGGAAATTGAAAAGCCATTTGTCAAATATCACATTCTAATTAGTTTGGGACATGGGCATACAAGTATGTTCACATCATCATTAAGTTTATTACTGTACGAATATGGACCTGATGGATGAGTTCCAGGAAGAGTGTCTAAATTAAAAACATAATAAGTCATCATATATACTAGTGTATAAATTTTTGTACCATCCTTTACTCACTGCTTTATCATAAGTCTTTTTCATTCTTGCAATCATCATGAGAAACCCCTGATAAGTACAACAGATCTATGAATGCTTTTGGTTCAGCTACTGAGATGTCATAATAAATATATCCTTTATTATGGTTACTGGAGCATACAGAACATTTTAATTGCATTTCAGACTTTATGTATTATAAAGCATCTTTCAGTACTTTTGTCTATTAGAGTTTCCAACATTGTATGTCAGTGCATGAATTCTCTCCAATAGGTTTCATCTCTGAAAATTCTCTCCATATACTTTTGGACCTAAAAGTTCTAAAATTGGGTCATTACATGTAGTTGTGCGGCCATTTCCCATTATTTTAACTAATCAAATATACACTTTCTCATATTACTGTTATGTGGTCTATCTTCTGAGCAGAGGAGGTCTGCGTTCTCTGTGTCTGTACTAGCTGATTCTTGTTCCATGTGGTGGATTGCCACTAGTGGTGAACTTGATACACTCAGCTCAACTGAACTGGCATGGTCCTGGGTGTGGGAAGCCCACCTGAAGATTGTTGCTTAATAGAGGCAAAAATAGAGAAGCTGTTTGGATGCTGTTAAGGAAGATGTTTGGAGAAATTTTTGTGAAACTGTTAGGAACCTGCTGGGATTATTCTGCTGGAGGAACTTATGATGCTGGCCTTCTTAATTGGCTGTTCTCATTGAAGGAGGAACTTGGGAACTTGTTGTCACAGAGAATGGCTATAGTTCACTTTGGGGGAGCTAGGGTTCTCACCTTGAGATTCCTGTCTCTAGAGGGGAAGACAGTGCACAGTTCAGAGTCCTGGAGAAGCTTGTCACATTGGCTTTCCTGATAGGAACACAGCTTTCTTCATTTTTGGAGGAGCTTGGGACCTCACTGTTGCTGAGGATGGTTGTAGTACTTATCAAGGAATTTCTGGTTCTTATCTTGAGCATTACTTCTTGGCTCCACTTCAGATCCTTCATTCTGCTAGCATAGATCTTTCACTGTGCTGGAACAGATATTCTATCTTCCACCACTGACCTTTAGGCACTCCCAGCACAGATCTATAAAATAGTTTTGTATGAGTTACTCTTATGGGCTCTTGGCCTCCAGTTGGACTTGTGGTGAGCACTGTAATTAGCTATATGAGTATAACTGGACTCAGGCAGGAAATTATCAGCCTTCAGCTGGATTCTTTGGTGCATACTATATGGAAAGATTTCCTGAACTCCCTTTTTGTACATGATTCTTAAGGTGATTATTATAAATATTCCTATAAAATGTGTCCTGTACTATATTGTTCCCCTTGCAAAACCCAAAACTACAACCTTTCATTTCACTGTCACAGGAACTTTGGCTCACATGGCAAACATGAAAGTCACAATCATCATCTACCCACACTACTCTTCTGTTATAAAAGCATGTATTTTACCATAATAGATCATCTTCATTATCCATTTATGAATAATCTGATGATTCACTTTAGATCTCCAAAATTTACAAATTTGGTTTTCAATGTGCCATTGTAATGAACTAGGCTAATTCTTTCAGAAAAATTAAAAGAAAGTTGTTTTTAAATCCTGGAGTAGTGTGGGTCTATTGGACCCTCTGTGATGCTCAGGGAAAGTTATATAAAAAGTAAAGTCACATACAGCATAAGCTGTGAGGGAAAAAAATCACATTTTGCCACTTTGGCACATGTACACATACCTTACCATTTATCATCCCAGTAGATAAATATATAGCTTCCTGTATTCCTCAGGGAAAGGTACAATGATACAGTCAGCTTACTCTAATTCTTTTTTTCTTTAAACATATGTGGTACAGTGTCTCACAATGCAGCTTGGTCCCCAAGTGGACCTTCTGTTTTCAACTCCTCAGCGATGGGATTATATGTGTGTGCTATCATGCCTAGTTTTCGTGGCCTGCTCAGCACACCCAGAGGTGGAGCCAACACAGCATGTGGTACCAGGGATGAAAACCCAGTTCCTGCACTTGCCTAAGCAGGTATTTCTTCCTCTAAGCTATCAGCTACTCTGATTCTAAAGTACACATTTACAATAGAAAAGTCAGTAATGGGCCTGCTAGACAGTCTCATTGTAAAAGAGAAAGATACATTTACATGAGCAAAGAAGCTCAGATTATATCTTGAAACCCCAGAAAAATTCTGAGGTTCACTTATATAAGTTGTGTAGTTATGTATCTAGAAAGCAACAATGAAGAATTAAAGAAGACATGAAAATTAAAGTAACAAGTTGTAAAATTTAATCCAGTATTTCACTGTAAAGAATGTAAAATAACTGAAAAGAGAATACTTATTTTCATGACTAAAAATAACTTTTAGAAGATATAAGCAAATTATATTAAATATCTGCTTCTATGAACGGATGGTCATTGAAAAAGGCTGAAGACTAGGAAAGTTTCTTCATTTGATCATAAATATAAGTCTGTGCGCGAGCCCCAGAGACCGGCCTGAGACAGCGCGGCTGACTTCGCCATCTTCCTCGATACTGCCCATGCCCGCCCAGCCCCAGAGACCATCCGAGACAGCGCTGCAGACTCCGCCATCTTCCTCGATCCTGCCCACTCCCGCCCAGCCTGAGACCATGCGAGATAGCGCTGCAGACTCCGCCATCTTCCTCGATCCCGCTCACGCCCGCCCAGCCCCAGAGACCATCCGAGACAGCGCGGCTGACTCCGCCATCTTCCTCGATCCTGCCGCGGCT
>PVKA01043867.1:0-16522 GCA_004027165.1 Ctenomys sociabilis
TGAAGGGAGGGAAGCACACTTTTGTGGCTGACCTAAGAGCAAAGCCTGAAGGAACCCTTCTTAGTTAAGGTCTGTCATTTAACACAGAGGGCAGACACACACAGCCCTTTTTTTTTGGGGGGGGGGGTCTTTTTGAGACAGGGTCTCACTATGCAGTTCAGGCTGGCCTTAAGCTCACTTTGTAGCTCAGGCTGGTCTCGAACTCACAACAATCCTCCTGCCTCAGCCTCCTGAGTGCTAGGTTTACAGGCCTGCACCACCATGCCCAGCTGGTGCCTTCTCTAATTTTAAACTGCAAACACGGGATGTGAAGCAACCTGGTCTATGCACCTACTCAGTAAATTATGTTAAGTTTAGAGAAGAGCCAGAAGTTGCACAGTGCAAGATGCAGTGAGGTGGACTTTGCCTGAGAAAAATTTCAAAACTACTGAACAGTTCCATGCATTAAATCAAATATGACTCCAAAAATGAGAACACTGACCACTCACCTGAGGGAGCAGTGGTGGAGAGCCTGATGAGTGCCAGCGACGCAGCAGCCCACTGCGGCGTGCCGCCATAGGTCCCACCACTCCAGCAGCCAAATTCTCCCCTGCACTACGCTACATTTCCAGCCAGGCTGAGATCAAACCTCCACCCAGTCACCAGTCCTCCTGCCTCAGCCTCTTGAATGTTAGTACTTCCATGGATCAGAAGTGATTTGGGTGACAATGGCTCTAGGGGCAATACTTATCATAAGCTTATCCAAATGAAGTACCAAATATAAGTTATCTAGACTGTGGCTGGCCTACATTTGGTCCTCAGAAATGGTTTTCATTATAATTTAGGGCCAGGTGTGGTGGTACATGCCTGTCATCTCAGTGCTCAGGAGGCTGAGGCAGGAGCAGAGAAAGTTTGAGGCCAAACCAGATTGTACAGCATGACGCTCTCTTAAGAAACCAAAAGCCAGCTCAACAGCAGTAACAAATATTTAGGGCTGCTATGTAGTTCAGAGGAAGAGTACCTGTCTGATATGCACGGTGCTACATGTGCATGGTTCTGGGTTCAACCTCCATTAGTGCAAAAAGTTAGCAAACAAAACAAAAATATATTGAACACTGGGGCTAAGACTGGACGTCTGCTGGAAGTGGGAGCAGAGGGCTGCCTGGGGAGCTGCTGTTCTCATGGATATACAGGAGCCCTGGGGATTGGGAGGCTTTGCACAGATGCTGCCATGCAGCGTTGGTGAGTGGGTAGAAAATGCTTGTCCCCAAGGGAAGGGTTGTGGCAGTCTGGCAGGTGGAAGATAAAGTGGCGTCTGAGGAAGCAGGCCACTTCGGTCACAACAAACCAAAGGCTCCAGGGCTGCAGGTTGCATCTGCTTTGCACTGGCAGCACAGTCCCCTTAACAGTTACACTTGTGATGAGGAGGAGGAATAAGGCGCCTCCTGTGTCGCTAACAGGGATATGACTGACCCTAAACAGGCTCAGGAAAATACAGGCAGAATGTCAGTTCTCTCAGGTGACATTGGTAACATTTGCTGTTCATAAGAAGTATGTGTAGGGCCAGGGAGATTGCTCAGTAGAACAAGCATCTGCCTGGCAAGTGAAACTTCCCGAGCTCAATCCCCAGTACCACAAAAAAAGAAAAAACGAACTATGTTTGGAAGCCCTGAAAGGGAGAAGCTATAGCTATACAGTAAAAACAAACAAACGAACAAATTAAAAAAAAAAAAATTGAAGCTGGGTTTAGGGGCACATACCTATAATCCCAGTACCCTGGGGGGCTGAGACAGGAGGATACCCAGTTTGATGAATGCGATGAGACTTGCCTCAAAATTAAATTAAAATTAAAAGGGTTGGCAGTTAGCCGGGCGTGGTGATGCAGGCCTGTAATACCAGCACTCGGGAGGCTGAGGCAGGAGAATTGTTGGGAGTTCGAGACCAGCCTGAGCTACAAGGCCAGCCTGAACTGCACAGTGAGACCCTGTCTCAAAAAGGCCAAAAAAAAGGGTTGGCAGGAAGGAGGGGGCCGGGGAGGGGACTGAGGGGGGCCTTAGTGTAAGAGCCCCTGAGTTCAATACCCAGCACTGCAAAAACAAAACAAAACAAAAACAAAACGGACCAACTAAAAATATTTGGTAGGCATCTTCAAGATTCTTATTATTCAATGTTTTCTCTGAGAACTGAGGCACAGTTAGATATGGGTTGAGACACCACGCATGAATGCGTGTGTCTCTGCACACGTGCAAACGGGCTGTTGCTACATCACCTAGGCTAGTATAACATAGGCCTTGTCAGGAAGGGCACGCTGACCAGCCTGTTAAGTCTTGACATTACAAGTGTGAGTTCTACACCTGGCAACAGCTCATGTCTTACCCTACATACGTGCTCTACTATTTGGCTTCTGCCCAGCCCAGGAGCTTGTCTGTTTTCCATTTGTTTTAGATAAGGTCTTCCTGTGTAGTCCAGGCTGGCCTCAAACCTGCAGTGAAGCTCCTACCTCTGCCTCCTGAGTGCTGGGATTACAGGCGAGCACTGCCACTGTCATGGACAACCTGGATCTTGTCTATTCCTCTATTCCACAGTTCACCAAGACTTACTCTTTATTTTTTTGGTGCTGGGAATCGAATTCAGTGCCTCATACATAAAGTTTCTCCTTTTCACATTAATAGGCAAAAGAAAGAAAACCACAGCTCAGCTGCTCATAGTGTGACGTTTTCATACCCGCTCTGCACGAGGAGGAACATAAGGGCAGCGCCCTGTGCTGGACCAGCCTAGGTCGACTGAACCTGGGCTTTGGAGCAGGGCACACCGGCCTCCTCTGGCCACTGCCCCTCAGATATGTCGGGGTCCCCATGAGCAGAATGGACATCTACTTCCAACCTTTTCCCGAGCCCCTGAGATTCTGATACAATCTTGCTATACTGCACAGGATGGCCTCAAATTGATGATTCTTCAACCTCTGCCTCCCAAGTAGCAGGGATAAAAGGCTTATGCCATCATACTAGAGTTAACCTGTGACTATTAAAAAAACAAACTAGATGTTAACTTAATAAAAATTAATGTAAATATATTCCATATTGTGGAATCTACAACAGTTATTTTATGTTTTGAGGGACAGGGTCTCACTTTGTAGCCAGGCTGACATTTAAATACATGATCCTGCCTCTGCCATCTGAATGCTGGGATTACAGATGTGTGCTAGGAGACAGAGCTGACAGGAACTATTCTGTGCAACTACAAACTCTGGAGTCACCCTGTCTTGGCTTAATCCTAACTATTGTGGATGTAAGAAATGTCCCACCTGGCCTGATGTAATAGATTGCAGTCAAAAATGCAGATCCAGGCCGCAGACATAGCTCTGCGGTCTAAGCATCTGCCTAGGCAAGAGCAAGGACCCAGGTTCAATCCCCAGCACCACATACGGTGGTGACCTGCCCCGAGCATGCTAAGCGGCCACCAAGACCGGATGTGGTGGCACGTGCCTGTGACCTCAGCACTGGGGAGGCTGAAACAGGAGGCTCACTATGAGTCCAAACTCTGTAGTGACACCCTGTACCAAATAAATATAAAATAAATAAATAAATAAAATGCGGGCTCACTGAAAATATGTATAAAATTGCTTTCAGGATTTACAATGAGCTTGATGTTTAACTTGGTTACCTTTTCCAGAGTGTTCTCTGTGCATGTATACTATAATGTGGGCAACAATTACAATTTTTTTCATATTTTACTTACTTGGTACAGGCTCTCACCATGCAGCATGGACTCAGCGATCCTCCTGTCTCAGGCGCCCATGCTGGATTACAGGCATGTGCCACCGCAGTGGGTGGCACAGTGTGCCCAGGGTCCCATGGCTGAACTCTGGTCCTTGCACTTGCCAGGCAGGCACTTAGACCACTGACTTATCTCCCCAGCTGGGGCAACAATTTTAAAATCATAAAATCAGTGTAGTGTGAACTGTACCACTTTCCTCCTTTCTACGTACACAGGGCAATGGCATTAGGTAGATGCCCACAGGCACAATTATCACCACTGACCACCCCCAGAGCTCTTCATTTTCCCAAACTTAAAACACATTATGTGAACACTAAGCTGGATTCCCGGTACCCTGTAGCCACCAAACCATTTGACAACTGTATAAATTTAGAAAAACAAAGCCAAAAAATGGTCCCACTATGCAATTCAGGCTGGCCTTGAACATATGGACTTCTCCTCCTCCAGCGTCTCCAGTGCCAGGATTATAATGTCTTCAATATATATCTGTCTTGCAGAATGTGACAAAATTTCTGTTTCTTATCCAGTAAAATTTTTTTTTTTTGGCGGAACCGGGGATTGAACTGAGGCCCTTACACCTTCCAGGCAATTGCTTATTCTACTGAACTCCCTTATACAGTAATTTAAAAAATACTTTTCAGACAGTGCATGTAGCTCAGGATTGCCTCAAACTTAGTGATCTACCTACCCTCCAAAGTGTTGGATTTTTTTAAGGTTCTTTTGAGATACAGTTTCATATCAAGACTGGCCTTTAATGCATGGTGATCATCCTGCCTCAGCCTCAAAGTGCTGGAATTACAGATATGGAGTATCATGCCCAGCTGAAAGTATTCTGCACTATTACTGTATTAATCAGAAATAATAAGTTTTCTATTGTGTTACAGAAATGATAAGCTGGGGATGTACAATGAGTGATCCAAATGTGATGAAATATTTAAAACTAAAGCTATGTGTCATAGTACAAGTCTGACACTTTTCCTTAGTGCACGCCTTGCGCTGAGTGACATCTACCTTCTTGACACTTTCCCAATCAGTTGTGGAAGTCACCTTTCACGCCTCTACTCTATTGATCTATGAATACTGCTGCTGAGTGCCATCCTGCAGAAAGCCAGCTATGGGCACATTACATAGCATGTCCTCATAACCTTAAGTCACTAGACCTGGCAGTGTGATAGCTGCCTTTACCCCAGGTCAACCTGACAATGAAAGGAAAAATGTTTTGAATCAATGCAGGGCATCGAGACAGCTACAAGAGTGCAACTAAAGGCATTCATGAAAGAGGACTTTCGCTGCTGCAAAAAGTGCCAAGAACAATGGACTGTGTGTGTGCAATGTGAGCAAGGGTGTGCTGCAGAATAATGGCAGTGTCTTTTGATAATTTTTAAACTTTTTTTTTGGTGGAACCGGGGATTGAACTCAGGCCCTTGTGCTTGCCAGGGAAGCGCTTATCCCAGTGAGCCATCGCCACGGCATTCTGCCCAGTAGTGTGTTAGAAGAATGAAAAGTTCAAGAAACAAGTGTATGACTGTGGTGCTTTCAAATCTAAGAGCGTGGTTATCATGAGCAGTATCTCAACACTGACTTTCTGAAATCAGGCTTCTCTGAAGACAGTTCATCAGGACTATTAAGACTTAGTCACATAAAGTCACAATGTAACTGTAATTAATTCTAGGAAATACCAAAAATATATTGACTAGGCTGAGCTCTAATTTGAAACCCTTCTGCCTCGGCCTTCGTTAATCATGAAATAGTGAAATAACTGAATTAGAAGTTCCTGAAACCCTTTGTCAAAATGTTTGATCTGCTCTGCTAAAGTAACATAGTTTAAGGCTATCATTAAATTTAATCATCTACCTTCACTGAGAATAAAAAACAAAACAAAACAAAACCCCACAGAATTTTGCATTTTGAATAACAGACCATTGAGTACTTTGATCATGTTTTCCTGAATCATTAGATAATAAAGTTTGTGAACCAAGGCACCATGGAGTCTTGGTTGGATGTCAAAAGCACAGTTTGTGGGACGGTGGCCTAGGTGGTTTGTGTGTGTGATCAGCAGAATTCTCTTGTGTATGTAAAAGCTAGAAAAGAAACGCTGGACAAGTCTGGCAAGCTCAAGGGTAATCACCTTCTGGAGAACTGAAAATATTAAACTGCTAAGAAAAGCTTCTATACTTGAAGATGTACACTAAAGAGTAAAGTGACTAGAATTCAAAATAATGGCAACAACAACAGTGTAGAACATTTGTTCTATGGTAAGTATGCTGCTAAATGCTTTGTATTTATTTATACTTTTTTTTCTTTGAGACAGTCTTGGTATGTAATTCAGACTGGCCTTAAACTCACTGTATTAACCACCCAGCACGGCCTCAAATGCAAAGCAATCCTCCCGCCTCAGCCCATCAAGTGCTGGGTTTACAAGCTTGTGCAATTACACTCAGCGATTTATCAACCCATTTAAACTTAGGACAAACCTCAACATGGGTATTATTATTATTATTTTTTTGTCTTTTTGAGACAAGGTCTCACTATGCAGTTCAGGCTGGCCTTAAGCTCACTTTGTAGCTCAGGCTGGTCTCGAACTCACAACAATCCTCCTGCCTCAGCCTCCTGAGTGCTGGGATTACAGGCATGCGCCACCACGCCCGGCTAACATGGGTATTATTATATATGGGGAATATTAGTGAAGAAGTTATCCTGCTCCTGGCTAAAGGACTAGGTTTCAAAGGAAAATACGAATACAAGATAATGGGATATGATGAAGTGAGCAGAGTTGTAATTCTTGTCGAGAAGGAATACAGGTGTTGCAAACCTTATTCTGGGTTACCTACAGAGAAAGAGGGGAAGTTCCGAGGATGGAAGGACTGACTGCTTAGGTTTACAACTGGAGGGGCACTGGTCCTATAGAAAACCTGAAATTCTAGCTTAAGAATGGCAGTTGTGCAAGGTCCTGAGTTCAGTCCCCAGTACAAAAAAAAAAAAGAATGGTGACTATGAGGTTATTTCACTGGGGAGGATTGGGAAGGTCAGTTGCTGACCTATATCAGAATTAACCACAACAAAAAAGAATCAAAGCACAGGCTGTAACTGCATAACTGACTAGGACTCTGTATCTTAAAACAGAGACTACATAACCCAGTGCAACCACATGAAGAACATCAAGACATACTCTTCTTGCTAATAAACAGCACTAGCAAAATGCTGTTATTGCATATCAAAATTTATTAACAGAGGAGTTATTTGTTCAAATCATTTTTTTTTTTTTTTAAATTTGAGACAAAGTTTCACTATGCAGTGCAGGGTAGCCTTCAACTCACTGTGTAACCTAGGCTGGCCTCAAATCCCTGGTGATCCTCCTGCCTCAACCTCTTGAGTGCTGGGATTACAAGCATGCATCACCATATTTGGCCCATCTTCAAACCAGTACCTTTAAACTGGACATAATTAGCAGGAAAACCAAGGGAAGTTTTATACTCAGATATCTGTGAGGGGTGTTTGTGGTGATCAGCACACACAAAGAACCAAATGCCCCAGTTCTAAGTTCCAGGAGAAGGCGCCATTACCTCTGCAGGTCGATCTGCCTCTCTGTGGGCGCTGCCTTTTTGGCTCCGTCTTGCAGTTTGGGTGCTTTGGCGTTACTGGCTTCCAGACCCCCAGGGCTCTCCTGACCAGCAGCTCTTTTTCTTCCCTTACTTGTGGGTTTGTTTATGTCATCATTTTTGGTTGTGTTGCCCTGAGACTCAGACTTGGGTCGACGTCCTCTCCTGGGTTTAGAAGGGGCAGGTGGTCCTGATTCATCTATTTTCTCATCTGTTTTTTGTTGGATATTCTCTGCACCAGCTGCTGGACCTGTTCTTTTCTTTCCTCGGTCACTGCTGATGTTGCCCTGGGTAGTCTGATCAGAATTAATTTCCTAAAAGAGTACAAAACAATTCTGTAAAACAAATTCCATAGTATCAATGATCTGTAGTAGAAAATAAAATTCTGAAAGCCTTACAAAGGAAGATTCTATGGCTTCCCATTATTCCTTAGCTCCCATTAAGACAGCAAGTTCCCTGGGGAGAGGGGCTGTTCTGTACCTATCTGCCGTGTGGCTCACGTAGTGTGCTAAACTTGCTTGCCAGGCAGGCACTTATGCCGCTGAGCTATCTCCAAGGACTTAATTTTTTTTTTTTTAAGATGGTCTTACTATGAATTTAATGCTGGTTTTCAATGCACTATACAGTCAAGGCTGGCCTAGAACTCACAAAAGAAATTAATATTTAACCAGAGGGTAAACATAATCCAAACTGTATTTTAAAAACATTACACTGGATGGTGTTATGCGCCTGTTTGATTGGAATGGAGGAAGAACATTATTGAGAAGGTAAAACTACTATAGTACTTAAAGTTGAATTAAAGAGAATTTTAAAACGGGCAAAATGTGAACAATTTATATAGGAGTGCATTAAAATACTCAACAAACACACCAGCAGTTAGAGAATTAGAACAACAAAATTAAAGCATTATAGCATCAGGGATATAGTCCAGCAGTAAAGTGCCTACTTGCATGATGGGTTCAGTTTTTTTTTTTTGTCTTTTTGAGACAAAGAGTCTCACTATGTAGTTCAGGCTGGCCTTAAGCTCACTTTGCAGCTCAGGCTGGACTCAACTCACAACAATCCTCCTGCCTCAGCCTCCCAAGTGCTGGGATCACAGGCATGCGCCACCAAGCCTGGCCATGGGTTCAGTTTTGAGTAAAACAAAAATTAAAACAAAAAACACTAAAGCATTAGTGTGTGATGCCTGAAACTGAAAAAAATCAAGTCACTGAACCTTGATGTTGGTGGATTAGTTAAAGAAATCTCTCATAAACTTTTGTTAGAAGTGTTTCAACCTTTCTAGAAATCAATGTTGAAATACCTAAAATCTGCATTTATGCCTTGATCTAGCAATCCCACTACAGGCAACCTGGCCCACAGAAAGCAAGTGTCAACCAGTACAATGGCACACACCTGTAAGCAATCCTAGCAGTTCTCATAGTGAGGTAGGAGTATGGGCCAGCCTGAGGTACAAGTGAGTTCACAGACAGGCTAAACTACATAGTGACACCTGGCTCATAAAACCAAACCACAGGGGGCCTGGGAGATGGCTCAGTGGAATAAGTGCTTTCTGGCAAGCACAAGGGCTTGAGTTCAATCCCCAGCCTGCCAAAAAAAAAAAACCAAACCACACCAATAAAAAATTTTCATTCCATGATTCTGAGAAAAGTGGCCAGATTTTACAAAACAGATGCTTGCACTTATGTTCGTTACCAGCTGCCAAAGTTTACAAACAGAAGTGTTTATGAATTGAGGTACCACCAAGTCCCAGTAAATGTATATATAAATAATCACTAGAGTGGCTAGATAGCTCAGTGGGCTAAAGTGCCTGCTTAGGCAGAGCACAGGGAGTGGGGTTCCATCCTCTGCACCACAAGCCATGCTGGCCCTATCCTTGGGGTGCACTGAGATGATGAATGAGACTGGGCGTGGTGTTACATGCCTATAATAATCCCAGCACTTGGAAGACTGAAAACAGGAGGATCACTGTAAGTCTTATCTGTGTAGTGAGACCCTGTATTAAATACATTAAAAAAAATACTATGATATTGTTTGCAGAGAAAGGTGGCAAGCAAAATGTGTATGTATACACAAGTAAAAATGCCATGAGTATAAAATCGTTTAAAGAAAAAAAACAAAAAAACATTTAAATCATACACAACATACTGATGACAATTATGGGTATGTGAAAAAAGCTCATCTGAAAATCAATGAAGAGGGAGCCAGTTATTTCACGTGCTAAGAAGAATCACCGTGCCACTTGCCTGAATTTATGGGATGTATTTGCATGTATCTGGTTCTTTATTTTTCCCTGGCATAAAAAGTGGGAGGGATTGAATTATTTCCTTGGCCACTTTTATTTTGAGACAGAGCCTTGCTAGTTTGTTAAGTTGACTAGGCTGAGATCAAGCAATCCTCTACTTCCGCTTACCAGAGTGCTAGGGCTACCAGCATGTTCTACCACACTTGGCTAACTCTAAACTTATTCTTTGAGATAGGGCCTAGCCATGTAGTCAAGACTGGCCTCATACTCAAGGTATTCCTTCTGCCTCATTCTCCCAAGTGTTCTGATTACAGGTGTGCTCCTCCATGCCCACCTGTACTAAGCTTCTTAATTCTTCAACTACCTCACTTATACAGCCTTCATATAATTTCTCATAAAAGTGAAAAACAGATAAGAATATACTGATTTATACAAAATCAATTTGCTAAATAGTTTCATATATAGAAGTTAATAAGTTGGTTCATATATCATCTCATTGAGAAACTAGTTATCAAGAAAAATTACTCCTGGGACTGAGGATTAAATATTAGCTCAGCAGCACTGGGCCTGTTTGGTAAGCCTAAATTCCTGAGTTTGATTCCTGGTACCCCCCCCAAAGGTGAACTTATAGTCCCTTTTTGGACTTTTAATATTTTTGCAGGTATGGAAGGAAAAGACCATTCAATAAATTCCCAATTTAATAGATATTTCAGAGTATTCAGATATGAATGAACCTTGCATTATAAACATTTATAGATGCAAATAAATTGTCATGTAGCTCACATGTCTTCCAGACATTGTCACCGCTGTGCTGATGTATGGTACTGCGCAGTACCACAGGATGCAGCAGTACAGTGCTCCATGAGCCCAGGGTGTCCAGAAGCAAGAAAAAAGTAGTGCTATGGCGCGAATGCTAGGAAGTGTAACACAACCTACACTATATATTTTACATGAAAGATGAAGACTCACTTTGTTGGAATTATGGATGAATCTGACTTACAGATGTTTTCCCAAAACGGAAGTCGTTTGTAAGTCTGGAACTTACTGTACTAACTTAAGGGAACTGACTGTGAAGGTGTCATGTCTCATCAGTTCTTCAGTAAAACATTGTTTTGAAGTATGAAAAAGTTGAATTGAGGTTTTGGAACAACATTTAAAATCAATCACACAGTATAATTTTGGAAGGAGGGAGGGGACATAAAAAGATTAAGATGTTATGTACCAATTTCCTATGGTGAATGTATATATGAATTAAACAAGCCCCAGCAGGGCTGGAGTTGTAGCTGAGCACAGTGACTGTGTGGTAAATACAAATAATGATTTGTGGTCCAGCAAATACACCACTACTTAATATCCCTTATAAATACATGTAACCCTATGTATTGTAGCAATATACATTTTTGTGTATAAACTTCTGTCAAGACTACTTAATTCTACAGAAAGACCCTAACATATTAAAGTAAACTGGTTCCTGGAAACCAGAAATTTTGATAGCAAGAGGTACCCTGTTATTGGAATCCACTAACATGCTGTTTTAGACAGCAAGTAAAAAAAAATTGGGTAATTAAGAGAGTGACCTAATGTATATCTTCTCTATTCAGTGTGTGCACAGATCATTAGGGATGGATAGGAAAAATGAAGCTATTCTGATATTGCTAAAAATATTTGATGACCACCATAAATATGATAGGTAATAAAATAAACATGTCAACTGTACACTTTCCCTGGGAAAAGAAATAATTTAACATTTCAAGCCATTCCTATAGAAAAAAGTTACCAACTTCACTCTACAGATGAATGACAGCCTACAGGCCAAGAAATGCACCCAGGTTAACATAGAACCAGGGTTCAAAATCAGCTCTGTCTGACCCTCCTATAGTCGTTCTGTATATCTTTCTTTCCTGCCAAAAAAACTGTTGGAATGTTGGACATTACAGCATAAAGATCAACAATGAAGAATGGAGCTGTTAAATAAAGACTCAAGAATACTTATAAACTTTAAATAATAAAACTTTTAGCTCTGAAGGACCCGGGAGATAGCTCAGTAGGATAAGCACGCAAGGCCTGAGTTTAATCCCTGGTCCTGCCAACAAACAAACAAAGAAACACAAAACCAAAACCAAAAATTTTACTTCTGAAAATCACAACAGATACAAAACAGTGCTAACTTCTAGGCAGGAGTGCATGAACTTTTAAAAGCAAGGTCTTACATCTTCTCTCCCCTACTTTTCCAAGGTGCTGGAGGGCCCTGTGGGAAGGTACACACTCAGAAGTGAAGTGAGTGGATGGGGCAGAGTCATTTCTTGGACAACAAGAAGCACAATACTCACAAGGTGTGGTGTGCTTGATCACCTGTTGTCTATGAGTGTCCTGCCCCTGCCATGGAAGTATAGTAAGAATCTTCAGTGGCCGGGGAGATGGCTCAGTAGAATAAGCGCTTGCCTGGCAAGCACAAGGGACTAATGGGGGGGTGTGTGGAGAAGACTCTTCACAGGAGAAAGTCACTTGTTAGACTTGAACAGGGGACTGGGGAACACAGCTCAGCGGTAGCATGCAGTGACACACTGGGGCTCGATCTCCAGCCCCAGGAAACAGAGACAAGAAATTTACCTTATTCTTTACCGGTTCAATATTCTTTACAGGTGTTACAGAAATAATTCTCACAGGGTTCTCTTCATTTTCACTAACTCCAGTCTCTGCTGTCTCTGTACTCTGTTCCCTAGTAAGGAAAAATAAACCAAATTTTCTGTATTTTACCACATGAAGGCCAAGTTCATCTTTTCACTGTACCAATAAGGAAAGGCTTAGACTGGTTGAGAAACCTCACCAAGTAACAAGGTTACAAACTATAGATTATAGCACATGACTCACTTTCATTTAATATACAAATGACAGAGATCATGGTCTAAAAACCACCTGACAAAGACTCAACAAACAAAACAACATCATTATTCTAATCCTTATGTCATGGGGGTAGGGAACCTAAACAAACTGTAAGTATAGATCACAGTACAGCAGAATCATCCCAGTGTGTGGCATCATCTGAAGAGGAGGGGCTGTAAGGAGAAAAGATTACCCAGTGCCTGAATCCCCATTATATCTTTAAACCACAGACACTGGTCATTTTATATTTGATATATTGAGTTTTAGTACAAAAAAACAGTTCAAACATTACTGGTTTAGTTTATCCTTAGGAATGCATGGATGTCAGAGATGGTAGTGCAACTCTGTAGTTCCAACACTTGGAGGCTGAAGGAGGATTACTGCAAGTTCAGTGCCACATAATGAGTTCAAGGTTCAGTGAGAGTTGTCTCAAACCCCCCAAAAAAGACTTCATAAAAACAATAAAATTTTGTAACTGAGAATATACTTCATTAGAATGCTAGCCTATCCCATGTAAGGCCCTAAGTCCATAGATACATTAAAAAAAAAAAAAAAAATCCAAATCTTCTTTTATTTTTATTTTTTGTCTTGTTGAGACAGGGTCTCACTATGCAGTTCACACTGGCCTTAAACTCACTTTGTAGCTCAGGCTGGTCTCGAACTCACAACAATCCTCCTGCCTCAGCCTCCCAAGTGCTGGGATTACAGGCCTGCACCATCACGCCCAGCTTCTTTTAAATTCTTACACATCAACATTTAATATTTTTAGAGGCCAGGGAGATGGCTCAGTGGAATAAGTGCTTTCTTGGCAAGAGCAGGGGCCTGAGTTCAATCCCTGGTTTCACCAAAAAAAAAAAAAAAAAAAAAAATTAGTATTTAGTTAGGGGAAGAGTTGGCTGAAAAGTTTTTATTTGTTTGTTTTTAAAGTGAGACAAGTCCAGGTTGGTATTAAACTTTCGATTCTCCTGCCTCAGCCTCTCAAGTGCTGGCTGGTATTACAGGCATGCAGCACCAACCTTGTCTGCTTTTGTTAACATTAACTTGTACGGTGCTGAGGATCAAACTCAGGGCCATAACCCACTGAGCTATACACCTGCATCCCTTTTTCTGTTAACTTTTCTATGTACTTAGAATGCTGTATCATTTAAAAATAAATACATTTTTGGGGCCAAGGAGATGGCTCAGTGGAATAAGTAAGCACTTCCCTGTCAAATGCAAGGGCCTGAGTTCAAACCCCAGTTCTGACAAACAAACAAAAAAACACATTCTCCTCTCTCTCTCTCTCTCTCTCTCTCTCTCTCTTTTGTGGAACCGAGAATTGAACTCAGGCCCTTGCGCTTGCCAGGGAAGCACTTATCCCACTGAGCCATCTCCCCAGCCCATACATTCTTGATTATTAAAAATACTAAAATTCAAGCTGCCCATTCAAGTAGCTCAGTGGTAGAGTACTTGTCTACCATATAGAAAGCCCTAGAAGTGATCCCCAGGCCTGCACACAAATTAAGCAAAACTAAAATTAGTATTGTTCTGAGCTTAAAAACTTAAAAACATAGACGTCTATTTTGTGATAAAATGCTTTAGGAATAAGTTGAAAGATAAACCAAGTAATAAGAGAAAAAAATTGCCTTGCTCGACTTCCTGTTGAGGAGTTCAGTTCTGAATTTACACTGATATTGCTCCCAGTCTCAGTGCCGGTGCTTCTAACATAGGGTTTCCTTCCTGTTGCTGACAGAGGCTTATTTACAGCACCCAGTACTCCAGTAGGCTTTGGCTGAAAAAAGAAAAAAAATTACAGAAACATGTTATTTTATACCTTAATGAAAGGCATACACAAGATACTCTTTAGCCAAAGCCTAGTGACCTTTAGCATTGGAAAATCAAAACCCTAAATGTATCAGAAATGATAATTCTAGAAAAACTCATTCCTGAAATTAAAGGCTACCTTACTGAAATTAAAAATCTGAAATATGACTTTTACTTAATAACAACAAGGCAATTAGGCATGGCGGTGAAAGCCTATAATCTTAGCACTCCAGAGGCTGAGGCAGGGGGATGGCTGAGTTTAAGGCCAGCCTGTTTAGTGAGTTCAAGGCCAGCCAAAATTAGATATATGAGACCCTGTCTAACAAAAATAAGGCAATATCTACTTTCTCTGTTGTTTAATTATGGGCCCTTTTGTTTTGCTTTTACTATTTAATTAAGACAAAAATTGCTCTAAACTGCCTTATAAACAAATTATTAAATGTATATTGTAATGAGAAAATATTTATCAAAAGATTAATTTTCTTTTTGCTTTGTCTCATTAAATTACTTCTAGGAAATATAAAATATCAAGGCATGAAATCGGGTGTGGTGGCGCATGCCTATAATCCCAGCACTCGGGAGGCTGAGGCAGGAGGATTGTTGAGAGTTCGAGACCAGCCTGAGCTACAAAGTGAGTTTAAGGCCAGCCTGAACTACACAGTGAGACCCTGTCTCAAAAACACAAAAAAAAAATATTAAAAAAAAAAAAAAAAAAAATCAAGGCATGTGTTTCGGTATATGCCTTTAACATCAACTATTGAGAAGGTTAAGACAGGAAGATCACAAGAATAAGGCCAGCCTGGGCAATGTAGACCTTCCTGGTATCAAATACAGTGTTGGGGGTATAGCTCAATGATAGAGCTCACCACTGTGCTTGATGTCCAGTGGGGGTAGGGGAGAGGTGGAGGGGGGCAGAAATGAGACCCCCACCGAGAAAAAAACCAATCAGCAACATGAATTGTTTAACTCATTAATTTCAAAATTCTCTATCCTCTATATCTAAGCTTATGATAGCACTCTTCAGGAGAACATTAGTGAATTGCAAATAGATTAGGAACTTGGAATTCCTAACTTATAATTACTGAAGTAAACACACCGTAGCAATTCATGAAGACTGGTTCATGATATAAAACTCAGCAACAGATGCTAAAAATTCAAAATTTAATCCTTTTCTTTTTGTTGGAACTGGGCCCTTGCACTTGTCAGGGAAGTGCTTATTCTACTGAGCCATCTCCCCGGCCCCCATAACTTAATCTTTAAGAAACAGGAACTATAAAATCTTGGGCTCATATAATATAAGTATAAACATGTAAAACCAGAATCCCAAACCCAAGTACAGAATACCTTTCCTGTTAACAGAAGTACTCTTGTCTCTTCTGAAATATAACTCTTGTCATTACAAAAGTCCTATTGAAAAACAAAACCGAACACATTTTACTATACAAATGACTTACCAGACATTGTGTTTTGCAAAGTTATTTGTCCTAACATATATAACAATTCAAGACTTAGACAAATGAGCTGAATTTGCTACATGTTAAAAAAATGCACACTATTTTTTTCATATGGTTTAACATAGGCAGTGTCAAGTTTACGCATTAAGTTCCTTTCACCTCTTTTACTGTTATAAAATCTACTTCTTGGGGCTAGGGAGATAGCTCAGTGATCTCAGTGCCTGCCTGGCATGTATAAGGAGGACCTGGGTTGGATCCCAGTACCGCATGCCTATAATCCCATCGCTGGGGAGGCTGATACAGGAGGAAAACAACGGAGCCTGAACTGCTTATGAGAGCCTGCATCAAATAAATAAATAAAACGTAAACTCTTCTTCTTTAGGGCTTTCAAAAAAAACTGAATCCAGGTGTGGTGGTGTGTGCCTGTAATCCCAGCTCCTGGGGAGGTTGAAAACACAAAAATCACTATGAACCTGAACTGTGTAGTGAGATCCTATTACCACCCCCCCCAAAAGTTAAAATACCAAAACTGGTACACTATGTTACTGCCATTAAGGAAGTCTACAAGGGCCGGCGGTATAGCTCAGCGGACTAAGCGCTTGCTTAGGCAAGCGTAGGGACCAGGGTTTGATCCCTGCTTCCGCTTGCTGCGCCGGCCCCGCCTTCGGGTGCGCTGAGCCTGCGATTGGAGTCTGGGCGTGGTGGCGCCCGCCCAGCACTAGGGAGGCAGAAAGCAGGAGGATCACTATGAATGTGGGCTGCATAGTGAGACCCTGTGGGGG
>PVKA01043868.1:0-16528 GCA_004027165.1 Ctenomys sociabilis
CCAGGGAAGTGCTTATTCCGTTGACCATCTCCCTGGCCCCTATTTTAAAGACTTTTGATGCAAACTATCACTCATCATCAATAAGATGAGTGCAAGCTCGAGCCCAATTTGCACAATTCACTGAGACAGGCCTCAAAATGTTAAAAACAAAACAAAACAAAAACAGGTGGGAATGTAGCTCTGTTCAAGTGCCTTGAGTTCAATTCCAAATACAATGAAACAAAACCTTTTTGGGTTTGTGTATAGTAGAAGCTTAGTTTTGTAAAAAGGAGATGTATATATTCAAGATAAAGATGTTGAGAGGATATTTAATGGTGGTTACTTGTTCGCCTTCCAAATCAGATGTAACAAATATGTATAATATATGTTAACCCTTGGAAGAAAAGTTATTTCAAAAGAGGACTGTTAGCCTGCTCTCCATGGCTGTTCAATGTTCCTAGTGCTCTTATATTTGCTCCTGTCCTATGCTAGCTTCAGAAAAACCTGAAAGCATTGGGGAAAGTCCAACTCTTATTTAACAACCTTATTAAACCAGTCCAAGAAAGGGGAACTTCCCTTCCTAAAGAAGAAAACAGCCTGGTTCCTAAATGTACACCGACTACTTACCAGTCTCTACCAAGACAACAGTTTTAGAAAATCTAGACTTAGAGCTGTGGCTTCTCATCCTGCTACGGTTCTCTTGACTGTATGTAACGCTGGCCCAGGCGGGCAGCCTGCTGCAACACCATGCTCCATCTGCCTCACACATCACAAGTGTCCTGCTGAGGGACACAAATTCTAAGCCAGTGCACCTGTGAGGTCTGAGAAAACCAGGCCAACAGTCTGACTTTGGTGTATTTCTGAACACAGTAGAAACACATCTTGACAAGGGAGAAGTTAAAAATCCTTGCCACAGATGGCCAAAGCAGTTATGTGCACTAGGTAGATTGAGGAACCCCAGAAGGCCTAACCCACCCTCCTCATTTCAGGATTATTCTAAGTGGCCCGAAAGCTCACACTTTGGTGTGAGGGTTCAAAAGCAAAGAGGGTGGACTTTGTCTCTGAGAAGTTAGCGTGTGCTTGTTTTCTAAGAACATAGGAAAACTAAATAAAAGGCACAAAGGTCCCACTAAAACACTGCACATTAGTTCAAGAGGTCTGCTAGACATCCCCTAATAGCAAAGCTCAAAGGCCTTGCTATAGGAAACTCAAGTTTTGATTGGTTGGACCAGAGCATGGGAGTGAATATCATGCAAGCATAATAAGGTCGGCAGTAGAGGCTGCAAACCGATGAGTTCATTAGGTTCAGAAACATGTTCTGCTTGAATATCCCCCAATATGATACAAAAAACTATTTTTAAACTGAGAGACTTCACAAATATCTATTTCTTTCATCTCTTCAAGATGTCACAAGATTTGGTAATACTGGGTTTATAATCTCACATTGTAACAGTTGGCTATCTGCTGTTCCTAGGTACAGTGAATGAATGTGAATGAAGACAATGCAAATCTCAGAGTGTTCATTCATCCTATGACGTGCACTCTACAGCATTATTATTTTCTGCTTCTGTTTTGGAACTACTGAAACATTAACAAAAAAGATTAAATGTACATGATAAACAAGTGTTGTTACTCTTCCTTAAAAAAATGCAAACTTTCTTTTTTTTTAATTTTCTGAACTCTTTATTGTCTAAAAGTAAAGGTCTTAAAGGTCCCCAAGAGATAACCACTGGCTGGTTAAAAAAACCCACTGGGCCAGTTCCTAAATAACATCATGAGTAACATTTAAAGAATATCATTCCTCTTCTTTGAGGTCACTTCCCTTCTGAGGAATCCACCCTTAATCAATCTATTATGTACTCACAAAGGCACTGACTCAGAATTTAACACAGAAACTTTTCTAAGTTTTTCATTAGTTCCTTCTCAATTCTAGTGAGGAAACTTTCAGTCTATTTAGAAATCTTTCTTTTAATAGAATAAACTCTCAGGACTCATATTGACAATGTTTCTTATGTGTACTACTCCTTCAATAACTATGGGTTATTATATTCTATATAACAAAAACACCTCCCCTGTTTAACCACCAAGATATGGATACGTTAAGTAAACTGCTTAAATTCATTGATGCCTAATTTCTAAGATGCCATATGGTTTTCAAGTCACAAAACTTCCCTATTTAAGTATAAAATCATCAGTTTCTATTACCATGATTATTCTCAGGATATTATATTTCTAAATTCTTGCAATGGTTAAAACAAATTCAAACCTTATTGTGAATTAATATAAGTAGGATTAACTAAGTATTAAAATACTAAAATACTATGGAATAGCAAAAAATGAAAATAAAATCAAGTCGGCCAATGTATGTCTATTCAGACACAATGCCAGGCATCAAAACTCATCATGTAGGGCCAGCCAGGCAGCTCCGCAGGTTAAAGTGCCTGCTTAGGCAGACCCAGGGACCCAGGCAAGGCCCCGCCCCTGAGGCATGCAGAGACAGAGACTGAGACCGGGCATGGTGGCTCAGGGCCTGTAATTCCAGCGCTCGGGAGGCTGAAAACAGGAGGATCACTACGAGTCTGATCTACCCAGTAAGACCCTGTACTAAATACATTAAAAAAAAAATCATTATGTATCCCCAGAAACCAAAACAAACTTTTCTAAATAGGCAAATGGCTCTACCACTTATTAATTTATTTCTTAATAATTTCCAAATAATTGAGTAACAGCTATCTCAGATATATTTAATCATCTCGGATGAGACAGTTTTTATAGTCATTTTAAAATTTCATAATTTACACTTCTTAGCAAGAAATGCTGCCATTACAAATAATTTATTATGTGCCCTGCAGAAGTGGAAAGGCCTGTTTTGGTAGCCCATCATTCAGAGAGGTCAGCAAGTTACTTTGTAGCAGTAGCTGGTAGAGACAGCACCTTTAGGAAAAACAGCCAAGTTCCCAAAGTACAAATCACTGCCTTCCAAGATCAGATTCACTTCCCCAAACTATTCCTGACACACAGGCAAAATATATTCAAATGCAAAATGGGAAAAGAGGACAAACAAATACATTTTTCTCTTTCTAGCACTGAAGCTACTATAAAAGCAGCCAAACACATTTCCTCACTGGAGGGAGGGAAGGAAAGGTGAAACTGAAATAGGAGATCTGAGCTTAGTGCAGCTGCCACAAAGACAGAACGAGCTGGGGTAGACAACGCCAGATCCATCAGGCAAGATGAAATAGACAAAGGAAATTTGGGGCCTAGGGAGATTGCTCAGTAGAATAAGTGCTTGCCTGGCAAGTGCACGGTCCTACATTCAATCTCTGGTACTGCAAAAAAAAAAAAAACAACAACAAAAAAAAAAAAACACGGAAAATTTGGTTTCTCCCATGTTTTTCTTTTTTCCCATCCCACTTGCTCTCCTTTTCCATGTCCTTGGTAGAGATGGCTTGTGCCTACATTTCTTGGCTTTGGACACAACCAAATCACTGTACCCTGAATATAACTTCCCAAATTCCTCTCATCTCCTGAAAGTCTTGAGAAAAAATACTGATGGAATGCTTTAACTGTAAAAGAGAAAGACAAAGAAAAGAGGTCTGGAGTAGAAAACCTTTATTTTTAAAAAAATAACTAAATAAAATCAGTAACAAGCCCAAAAAATAAGTAATGCCAAGCATGGTGATGAACTCCTGTAATCTTAGTTAGTCCTCCAGAGGCTAAGGTGGGAGGATTGCTGCAATTTCGAGGCCAACCTATACTATATAAAGAGTATAAGGCCACAATAAATTACAGAGTAAGACCTTGTCTCAAAACAACAACAACAAAACAAAAACAAAAAAGCAAGTAGTTTTGACAGTGGATATCTGGTTCTTAATACATACATATGTAACATTTCCTAGCATCAAAAGGCTTTGAATTGCACTGTGATGAAATTACTAGGCCTTGCTGCCCCTTCTACAATATTTTCCCTGCACAAAGGTAATACACATTCATTTAACAAGTATTTTCAAGTACCCACTCTGTGCCCATTACCATATACAGTGACGCGTAAGAAAAGTCTTTTCTTGTTGAGCTTACATTATTATTTTAATAAGCCTGATGTAAAAATTCAAACTATATAAAAAGTAACAGTACAGGAAATCAACATCCCCTATAAACTACGATATTTAAGTAGTTTTCTATGTACCTGAGAAATACATCTAAGTATATTTTGTGACTGAGTTCAAATATTCTCATTGTTTTGCTACTTCCTCTACCCCTTCAGCAATCAATCTTGGGTTCCTTTCATGACCTTTTAAAACACAGACTTCTACCTCTGACAGGAATTTTTGGTTATCTTTCCCCCTTAACTGCTGATTTCCCACTTAGGTCTCATCAGGCCTGTGAGAAGTGTCCACAAAAGCCCCCTCCTTCCTGATTCCCAGCCTGGGGAATGATCCAAAGCTCTTGCCCCTGACTGACTGCTCTGTCTCGCCTAAGCCCATCAAGTAGGTGGCAGCTCTGGATTCTACTCTGGTTAGTTCCTGTAGCCTGGGTAGGAATTGTCTTCCTTACTTCCTTTCCTTTCTTTATTAATTTTATTGAGAAACAAATAGCAATGAGATAGTTTCAAAACAGGTTAGTAGGACAGTTACAATAATTAATACACTGCATATTGTTGTCTTTGTAGTAGGTATTCATAATACAAGATGTATATATGGTATCTTGTCTAAACAGTATTAGTACAAATCTTTCTTCTCATTAAGAGAAAGTAGCTGTATATCTATCTTGTGTGTGTGTGTGTGTATATATATATATATATATATATATATATAAATATTTCACTACAAAATGGTCCTTCATTTATATATTTATATCCCCCCTTTTTATTTAGTTTTGTCAGAGATGGGTATTCCATTACCATTTCAATATTGTAGGTACATGAATTCAGCAAAATAATCCAATATAGTCCAGTAGTCCATAATAGTAGTGGGTTATCTGTAGGACTGGCAATGTCAGAAGTTGTTGACTTGAGTCCTTTACAGTTCAGCATATTAATGGCTTTACTTTTTATACCTCGTTTATTCCTTTCTATTCAACTTAAGACTAGCACCTTTCTTCCCTTACCCCTGGGACTAGGAGCTGACACCCCCCATATACTTTTAGCCCTAAACATGCCCATCCTACAAGATGGAGAGATGGAAAAAGATAAGCAGTAGTAATAAGAGTTAGGATCTTTTCGTTCTTCCAGGAAACAACATTATCCCCAAGTATCCTAGCTGCTTTGAAATTTTTCTCTAAGATCATAAGAGCGTCTCTGTTTCTTCTTTACTGTCTTGGTGCTATTCACACTAAGTTATACCAACTCCACCAATAATTAAAAACTAATATTTAAAACTGTGGCCTTGGGCTGGCCAGATAGCTCAACAGATTAAAGCATCTGCTTAGGCAGACACAGGGGTCAGAGGTTCGATCCCCAGCCTGCCCTGCTGGCCCTGCCCCCCAAGTGCACTGAGATGGAGATTGAGACTGGTATAGTGGTGCACACCTATAACCAGTGCTTGGAAGGCTGAAAACAGGAGAATTGCTACAAGTCTGATCTGTGCAGTGAGACCTATACTAAAATATGAAAAAAAAAACCCAACTGTTGCCTTTTTTTTCAATGACTACATCATTTTAAATCATGTGTAAATGTCTTACAATTTAGGATAATGAAAAACAGAAGCTACTTAAACTTTTCCAACTTGCAAAACTACAGATACTGAGGGGCTGTCTAAAGTCAGAAGCTATACACAATCTTAATTTTCAGAATCTACAAGACAAGACTAGGGACTGGGGAGATAGCTCAGTAAAATAAGCACTTGCCTGGCAAGCCCAAGGGCCTAAAATCAATCCCCGGTTCCACCAAAAAAATATTAAATAATAATAATAATAATATAAAAACAAAAAATAAGACAAGACTAAATTCATAAGTATAAGCCTGTGAATTGCTAGTCAAACTTTATGTGACCAATCTGTGCCACCAGGAAATTGTAGTTAGAGGGAAAAGGTGGCTATTTCTTTTAGCTTTTGCTACCACTATCCCTCTTTTTAAGAAAAACTTAAAAATCATAAAAGTTAGTGGGGCATAATGGGACATGCCTATAATATTAGCATTTGGGAGGCTGAGGAAGGAAGGCTATATATTGAGTATAAGGCCAACAAGGAATACACAGCAAGACCTTGTTCAAAACATAAATAAGCAAATGGTTAATACAGGCTGCAATTTTACTTCAGAAAGAATGGCTATCAAGAAACCAAATAATAACAAATGCTGGACAAGTTGTTGGTGAGACTATAAACTAGTACAACCACTATAGAAATCAGTATGGATAGTCTTCAAAAACTAAAGAAATTCCTATTTTTTTCTTCTAAGCATATTCCTCAAAAGAGTTAAGGATATCATACTACATTGAGATAGACAGACAGACAAATAGATAAATATTTACTCATGTTTATAGCAGCACAATTTATAATAACTAAATTTTAGGAACAGCCTTTATGTCCATCAACAGATGACTGCATAAAGAAAAACGTGGTATGTATGAAGGATAAATACGAGTCATTTGTTGGCAAGGAGATGAACCATGTGATAATATATGAAGGAAAATAAATCAGACACAAAGGCTTAAATATTGTATGATATTCTTATGAGAAACCTAAAGTATGAATAAATTAAAGAAAAAAGAACAAAAGACAACAGGGAAATGAAATGTAAATGAAAATGGGACCAAAAGATGGAGGATTAAAATTATTATACATATATGTGCCAACTTCCAATGATGAATGTAACCATTATGTACTACAAATATATTAATCAATTTTTTAAAAAATTTAAAGGCTTATTTGGGCTAAAGGGAGAATGAAGAACAATGACATTTGCTCATTTATCCAGTTAAACGAGGAATACTCATGACAGATTACTAACTCTATCACAGACTATTAAAATAAATAGTAATATACTCATTGATGAACTAAATATATATTTTCATTTATATGACATTATCATCAACCTGTATGTTCTAAAAATACTTCTCTACGACTCATAGCTAGTAATGAAAATTCCTAGACATGAGTATAAATTAAACACTTTTCAGTGTAAATAAACAAGTTGAGGGTTGGGGAGATAGCTCAGCAGAATAAATACCTGCCTGGCAAGTGCAAGATCCTGAGTTCAACCCCTGGTACTGAAAAAACAAAAACAAAAATAAATAAGCTGAAATTTCTTCTTCTGTTTTTTTTTTTGTAATTTAGTGCAGAGTCTAGAGGGTCTACAGGGGCTCATTAAACAGATGGGACTTAGCCGGGCGTGGTGGCACATGCCTGTAATCCCAGCACTCAGGAGGCTGAGTCTAGAGGGTCTACAGGGGCTCATTAAACAGATGGGACTTAGCTGGGCGAGGTGGCACATGCCTGTAATCCCAGCACTCAGGAGGCTGAGGCAGGAGGATTGCTGTGAGTTCAAGACCAGCCTGAGCTACTAAGTGAGTTTAAGGCCAGCCTGAACTGCATAGTGAGACCCTGTCTCAAAAAGGCAAAAATAAATAAATAAATAAACAAACAAACAGATGGGACTTGTAGTGATTCTCCTGTTTTCAGCCTCCCAAGTGCTGGGATTACAGGCATGTCACCATGCCCAGTCTCAATCACTGTCTCAGTTCACCTTGAGGGCAGGACTGGCACAGCAGGATGGGGATTAAACCTCTGAACCCTGCCTCTGCCTAAACAGGTGTTTTAATCCACTGAGCTATCTGGTCAGCCCTTATAAACTGAAGTTTCAAAGAGTGTTCTTCTAATCTCCTCCTTCTCTGAGGCAGGGTACAACTGTTAATAAAGATTCTGGGAAAACTCTTCAAAATTTTTTTTCCCTACTCCCTTAATTCACTGAGTTTTCAAGCAAAAAAAAAAGAAGTAATTGCCTGAGCAAATCAAGTGTGCCTAAAACAACCACATAAGTTTAGAAGTAATAAAAGAGTGAGTACAGTCATATCTTAGTTCACAATCTTAGTTTATTACACAATTTTGGAAAAGATGACCACAGTTGTGTTTGTGTGAGAAAGATGGCCATGGTTGTATCTGTCAACCACTGTTTGCCAACACTCGTTTGTGAATCACACTGTTTGCAAACAAAAGTGATCAAGGTACCACTACTTAGTATAATACAATTTTACCCAGATTTCCATTTGCCCTTAAGAAAAGGCTCTTTAACTTCTCTAGCCTCAAAATTTCTAGAAACTTAGCATCATGGTGAAGCCCACAATCAGAACCCAGGACTCCCAAGCTGAAAGAATACAATGATGGCTTCTCTATGGGTTGACAGTCACAATTCTAGACCTGCTGCTGTCAGCCTGCCTCAGAGGGTATACTCAAGAAATAAAAGGTAAATCCCAGTGGGATGGATCTAGGTTGTCCCTCTGGAGCAGACTAAACCCCAAACTAGCTCTAACAGGAGATAAATTTTCAAAGAACCTGTAAGTTTTCAAAATAAGTAGTTGGGCTGGCCAAATAGTTCAGTGGTCTAAAGGGCCTGCTCAGGCAAAGTGCAGGGTTGGCAGTTCAATCCCCAGCACCATATGCTGCGCCAGCCCCCCCCCTCACCCCCCAGGGCAGGCAGCCAGTCATGGTAGTACACCTAGTAACCTGTAATCCCAGCACTAGGGAGACAGAAGCAGGAGGATCACCTTGAGTTCAAGGCCAGCCTGGGCTACATATACATAGTGAGTTCAAGGCCAGCATAAACTACATAGGGAGACCTTGTCTCAAACAATAAAATTAAAGGGCCAGTCAAATAGCTCAGTAGATTAAAGCACTTGCAAGCAGGTACAGGGGCTGGGGGTTTGATTCCCAGGCCTGCCATGCTAGCCCCGCCCCCAGGGCATGCTGAGATGGCAAATGAGACAGGGCATAGTGACACACGCCTGAAATCCCAGCATTATGAAGGCTGTAAACAGGAGAATCACTAGAGTCTGATCTAGTGTGTGTGTGTGGGGGAGAGAGAGAGAGAGAGAGAGAGAGAGAGCACGAGTAGCTGGCTCCTTTCTACTGACTTATTACATGTAACTACATCCTTGTGTCTTGGGCAAGTGGAAGTATTTTTTTTAACGTCTAAGTGAGATATCACCTAATAGAAGAGAATGTAAATTCTTAAGTTCTAAGCATTTGTATAGATTTTGCACTGGGATCATTAAATCTAACTGTGGTGCCAGTTCTTGCACCAATGTTAGCTGTATTTATTTAAAACAGCAACAAAACAGAGCAGGAAGATAAAGCAGGCTAATAAACTTTTAAGCAGCCTAATGAAACAGTATGGGCACAAATTAAGAAATTTCAGTCTGGTCCTGGCATAGCCACTGTAGCTAGACCAAATATACACAGGCCACTTAATCTGCTAAGCCTCATTTACTTCACTGATAAAAATACAGTCAGGGAGGCTGATCTAGATATCTCTTAGATCCAGTTTTAAAAAACAAAAAACCATGAGCAGCAACAACATTCTAAATTACACTCAATATTGTTAAATGTTATTCTGCCAAGCAAACTATGGATACTTTTTAAAAATGTTAAAACTTTATATCAGACACAATTCAACTATAGTGGTACATCAGACCACGAACTTAATAACACTATTCTGGTTAGTTGCAAAGAACCAGTTTTGTGACCAGAATTGTGGAAAAAATTAAATTTATAAGCTAAGGTATCACTATATTTCAACAAGTTGGTATCATATTAAAAATAAAAACAACAAATCTTCTGCTCTGAATACAATAAGGGCAGTAGAATGGAAATAAACTGAGAAGGGACTTTTGCTTCAGTACATCTACAGGATTTGGATCATTTTACACTTTGCTAGGTCAGGTCTGAATTCTCTCCCTTAACCAGGAAACTAAAGCAACAATCACCAGCAAGAAGCCCTACACTCCCAGGCGGCACTTGAGAGGGGCCCCGTGGCACACGAAAGGAGTCTGCGGGCCCTGTGCGTGGAGGCCTCCCACCTCCAGGCAGCCGCCACTCACGCACTGAACCCTGATGACCATGCAACCTGCCATGGAATACTCTGTGCCATGGGAAAGCAAGCGTTAGCTACAGCAGAAGACTGATTTTGATGTAATTTGAGTGAAGAAAAGAGAGTAAGAAAGAATTAGGAAACTGAACAGTATTAAAATTAAGATGATGGGGCTAGGGAGATAGCTCAGGAGAATAAGCACTTGCCTGGCAAGGTCCAGGGCCTGAGTTCAACCCCCAGTTTTGCCAAAAAATTAAAAATAAATAAATAAAATTAAGCTGGGAGTGACACCCTGTACCAAATACATTAAAATAAATAAATAAATAAATAAATGAATAAATAAAATTAAGCTGGGGTATAGCTCAGTGGTACAGTGCCTGCTTGGCAAGCACTGCTGTGAATTTGATCGTGGAACAAAAAATAAAAACAACAAAATTAAAAACTGCTCTGCAGGGCCAGACAGACAGTTCAGCGGACCAAAGTGCCTGCTTAGGCAAGCACAGTGGCTGGGGTTCAATTCCTATACTAGCCCGGTCCATTCCTGTCCTCAGGGCGTGCTGAGACAGCAATTGAGACTGGGCATGGTGGCGCGTGCCTGTAATCCCAGCACTTGGGAGGCTGAGAACAGGAGGATTATTAAAAGTCTAATCTGTGCAGTGAGATTCTGTAGACCCTGTACCAAATACATTTTTAAAATGTATTTTTAAAAATACATTAAAAAAAAAACTGTTCTGCAAAATAAACTGTCAATAAAAAAGACAAACCTCAGACTAAGAAATGTTTCCAGATGATATCTGATGAAAGACTGTTACCTGAAATATATAGACCTTACCAGATACCTTATCACATTAAGATATTTAGATGGCAAATAAACATACAAAGCTAGGCATGGTGTAGCACAATCAGGAAGCTAAAGGCAGGAGAGCAGCCACGAGTTCAAGGCCAACCAGCACTACACAGTGAGCTCAAGGCCAGCCTGGAGTACATAGTGAGAGCTAAACAAAACAAAACAAGGGATCTGGGAGATGGCTCAGTGGAATAAGTGCTTCCTCAGCAAGCTCAAGGACCTGAGTTCAATCTCCGGTTCTGCCCCCAAAAAATAAAAATAAAAGGAGAAATCTTGCTTAAAAAAGAAAAGATACTCCACATCATATGTTACCTAATTATACCCGTTTTATTGAAAACTGTCCAAGCTTAGGCATAACCAGGATGCCTTTCAGCATGCAAAAGGACAAACTGTGGTACATCCAGACAACAGAGTATCATCTAGCCCCTGAAAGAAATGAGCTCTCAAGCCATGAAGAGGACTCTTAAATGGCTATTATTAGAGTGAAAAACAGTCTGACAGGGCTATCTACTATATAATTTCAACTATATGACATTGTGGAAAAAGAAAAATGATGGAAACAGTAAAATATTACTGCCTGATATGGCTTAGGTGGAAACGGAGTAACAAGCAGGTATAACTCAGGGTTTTTAAGTAGATAACGCGCATCACCGAGAGAGAGTCCTACTGTAAGCCACTCTCTCTGGATGATGGTGATGTGCCACAGCAGACTCCTCAAATGCAGTACAGCTAGTTTTGGTGGGTAATGTTGGTTATGAGGGAAGAAGGTCAGCATATGTAGGGGGTGACAGACAGGTAATCTCTATCTTCCCCTCAATTTTTCTATGAACTTAATATTGCTCTGAAAAATACAATGCAATATCTATATTCAAAGTTTATTAAATAAATGACTATATTTAGATTTCTCCTGTTGTTAAATATTTTCTCCCCTCTCTCCCTCCCCCTCCTTCTCTCCCCTCCTCTTCTTCTTCTCCCTCTCCCTCTCCCCTGCCCCCCTACCTCCTGTCCTCCCTCCCTGGAGCTAGGGATTGAATCCCAGGCCTTTGCACTAGGCTACATTCCTAGCCCATTAAAAAAAATTTTTTTAGACACTTCTTGCTCAAGCTGCTAAACTGGGTTTGAGCTTGCAATCCTCTTGCCTCAGTCTCCAGAATGAGGGGATAATCGGCATGTACCATCACAAATGCCTTATGTTACATTAAAAGTTGGAAATACTACCATGTAAGTTTATAAAACTACATAAATGTAATATTTGCTTTATTTGATAGAATATAATTCTCTAAAATAGAGAATTGGGGCTGTGTGTCAAGGCAGACCACCCACACTGACCAAAGAGGCATACTCCCCAGGAGTAGCAAGGGGCATAAGCCACAGCAGACTAATAGCTTACTGGACAACTGGTTGTCTGGTCCTCCATCTCTACTAAAGGTAGATCAGGTAATAGAGTCAATCAATGTCACTCTGGGGTCCAAGGGAGAGAATGCCACAGACTAAGCCTTGATTGCTCTCTCTGCAACAACCAATGTAGGAAAATTGCTTTGACTTAACTAACATTAAAAGCACATGGGAGAAAGAACATGAAATAGAGACAGATGTTTCATCTATAGCATCTAGAGGCTTTGTGGGAAACAGAAGGTCCACTAATTGGTCTTTCTCCCACGGGCATCTGGAGGAGGGCTGTCTGCTGAGTGTTTTTTCTGCCCAGCATGAACTGTTAGGTCATCACCAACAGATGTGGATGCTTGCTTGCCATCACCAACAGCAACAGCATGCTCTGCAGTGTGGGAGCTATGAAACCTCGAGAGCCTGTAGCAGAACTATAAATATATAGGCAAATACATATTTATAGATACATGAAGAGAGATAAATATATCTCTCTTAATCTAGCTGTCAGTCAGAAAGTTAAAACAAAATAACAATGGTTCATATAATTTATAATGTTACACACACACACACACACACTCCTCCAAATATACTGTCCCAAGTATTTAAGCAAAAGGAAGTAGAACAGAGGATAACTCACTAGAGTGGGTGAGTTACAACTGCTCTCTTGAGTTACATGTGAGGAGAAAAACCCTGGTTCAGATCTTGGTTTCCAGATCAAAGACCTGAAGTACAAGCAACACATTCATGTTTGCTCAAAATAAACCACACAAATGCAGCAAAATTAAGTCTGTGCCAGTTAGCGCAACACATTATTCTTTGAACCAAAGAAAAGGAACATTTCAGATTAAAATCTGTATCTAACACTGCATTTGTCTGTGGGGTTTTTAGAAAGACACTTATCTTACCTAACTAACCCAGAGTTATCACTGTATAAACTCTCTAAGTGCAAAAAAACAAAGTTAACAAAAGAAGCAAAGTGGGTCAGGCATATGGCTCACTGGCACAGAGCCTGCCTGGAAAGCTCAAGGTCCTGAGTTTGATTCCCCAGTACCACCAAATAAATAAATAAATAAATAAATAAATAAATAAATAAATAAATAAAGCAAAGTGGTAAAAAGACAACTTTCTCAGGCCTCTACCTTCTCCATCTGTATCTGTTTGACAAAAGAGATTTGTATGAATGGGAAACAAACTTCTTTTCTGGGGTTTTGCCAAAAGAACTTTGACTATGCAAACATGAAAGTGTCAGGCCTGACCTGATAAAGACCTTCACAATAAACAAGCAACAGGAATCCACGTTGCCCTGAGCAAACAAGAATTGATGCCCATAAAGAAACTCAGGACTGGACCTGCAGTCGCCCTGCCACTGGGAGACCCAGCTTTATATGCTTACCTGTGCTGATCATGCGTGCAGCTCTGACTCCAAACCTTCCATCCAGCTTCTCTGGAACTAGGACCAAGGACTACATGTGTGCAGCCTCCCTTCCAGACAGTCCTGATACTGCTCTAGCTTCTGCCTGCCTTTAACTAAATGACATTCAATCTAGTCTTTCCCACAGTCTCAGGCTCCAGGTGTTAGTTAACAAAAAGGACAAGGACAAAAGAGCCTTCCGACACCATCTGAAGAATCAGGTTACATGTCTAGCTGTCAAACCTGGAACGGCAGCACCATCATCTGTGATTCAGAACCCCACAAACAGTCAATACTTCAGTGACACAAACTGGCCAAGAAACACATGTAAAACAAACACCAAAATGGCACACTAGTCGCAGAATCTGACCACAATCCCTACCGGGCCACTGGGGAGTGTTTGTTTTTCAAGAACATGTTGAGTTTATTGGAAAGTGTTGGCATGGACACAGTACACATACTTACCTTACCAGGGCATCTGGTTTGCTTAGCTGGTTATTAGGAATACAATTTTCCATTAAGTCCTTATGTGTGCTTGGGCTCTTGCTAGTGCACTTCTGCTTCTTTTCATTTTTACTAGAGGAAGGAATGCTCCCATTTGTAGTGCTGTGACTTCGAGGTGAGGAGTTCACAACTCCACTGGCATTTTTATAATTTTTTGAGGAAGCAGTACATGAGTCCTCTTTCAAGAGATTTTCTGTACTTCCCACAAGATCATTATTTAATCTTTTACTATTAATATGATTTTCCATATACTCGATTTCTTGTATTTTAGAGTCTACAGGTTGTAGAATATTGTTGTTATTTATTCCAAGGTTGTGTTTTTTGGCATCCTTGTCCTTTTCTTTCCCTTTTTCTCGATATTCTATCTCTGGCAAAGTTGTGGACAGTTTTTTGTTGGCTGGGATGCCTCCGTTGTGGTGTATAAGGATTGAGGAATCCATATCAGGTAGTCCTTTGGCTGCTACAATACCAAAAACAAACCAATCAACAAACAAAAAAATCCAAACTGGAATATTTAGTGTTTTAAATACATACTAGATTGATTCAATAAGCTGTATTAGCTATGCATAGAAATTTAATACATTAATTTGTAAATTCACTTAGAAGTACAGCTACAAATCCACATACATATGAGAAGCCCCACATTTAGAAAGTCACCACCATATATGAAAACCAAGCCAGTTTTGTGCTTAAAACATGATTAGAATTTTATTTTATTATTATCGTTTTAAATGTATTTGGTTGTCACAGGGTTTCACTATGCTGCTTAGACTCACAGTGATCCTCTTGTTTTCACCTCCCCAGTGCTGGGATTACAAGCATACACCACTACGCCAGGTCTGGCTGGCTCAGCCTGCTCTGGGGGCGGGGCTGACACAGCATGTGGTGTCGGGGATTGAACCAAGGTCTCTGCCCTTGTCTAAGCTTGCCTAAGCAGGTGCTTTAGTCTGCTGAGCTATCTTGCTGGCCTCAAGGTTACAATTTTATACTTAAGTCAACTTCATGTACATTGGATCAAACTTGTCAAGGGGGTGAAAAGAGAAAAAGATTATTTTCCTAAGAGGCTATATTTCCTAAGAGCAAAGACAGTTCCTCTTCTGAGTTTCATGCAATGTAATGCAGATTTTAAATTTAGCCATTTGTAGTGAGACTGCTCTTGTGGGCATTTAACCAATAGAGATGGGCATATTGACTGCAAAATTAGTTGTCTTGGTTTGAGAGTAACTTGAGGCCATATTTTTACTTCATATATGTCAAAATATTTTTCTTTGGTATGGTAGAAAAATATCTCTAAGTGGTACACTCCTGTAATCCCAGTGTGCAGGAAACTGAGGCAGGAGGAGGAAGATTGCTGTGAGTTTAAGGCCAGCCTGGGCTATATAGTGAGTTAAAAGGCCAGCCTGCATTACTTAGACCTTGTCTCAAAAACCAAATCAAACAAAAAAAAAACTCTCAAGCAAATTGGAATGTGACCTGATACAGAATATTCTTCACCAGGTGGCCTGGTAAATGAGACACACTTTTTTTTTTATTACCTCAATGTCAGAGCCCAGAAAGGATAGATAGATTTTAGCTTCTAAAATCACACCTCTTTTTTGTTTCATTTAACTTATTTTCAGTAAATTTAGTAGTTTTCTTAATCCTGGCACTTTTTAAAATACAGTCTCAGGCTGGGGAGATGGCTCAGTGGAATAAGTGCTTCCCTGGCAAGCGCAAGGACCTGTGTTCAATCCCCGGTTCCGCCAAAAAAAAAAAAAAGATTTTTGACTGATAAACTTAATTTCACATGTTTACATCTCTGTATTGCTTATACATTGATTCCTGGTTGTTTCAAATACATATTAAGTTACATACTATTTTGTTACTGAGAATATATTTTTAAAATTTCATGACAAAATATAAAGAAATTGGCCGTGATTCATCCACATGGATGACACAGACAAAGGAACTACAGAATAATGTACAGGACTACAAGATAAACCCTGAGAAGACTTCAATGACCACATAAGAAATATAAAGTTCATGTGTTGGTATATAAGTTTTGATCTACCTAGGTCTTAACCATCCAGCAGAAAAGTATAAAAGTATAAAAATGAAGCATACATCGTGAGCCAATAATATTAAGCTGAGCTGTAAATGGATATGGTCGACAATTTCTTTGAATAACTCCCTATGGTTGCTGAATGCTGGACTGTGTTGGATTGTGGTGTCGAGTTCAAGCACATAAGGTGGTTGAATGTCAACAGAGTGCCCACTTTTGACAGGTGTAGACAAAGGAAGGGTTGTAGAAAGAAAAAATCATCATGTGTGTGTATAGACAGTACAGTTGGGATAGATAACGCTGTGCTTCTACATAATTCTATGAGAGGCAAGATCTGCA
>PVKA01043869.1:0-16521 GCA_004027165.1 Ctenomys sociabilis
CTCTCTCAGGCCAGAGTCTACTACCTGTGCATACTGAGGCACTTCTAGGTCCCATGTGCTCATGCCAGAAAGTTGTCCCGGTGAGTAAGGTGATGAACCGCTCTCTCAGGCCAGAGTCTACTACCTGTGCATACTGAGGCACTTCTAGGTCCCATGTGCTCATGCCAGAAAGTTGTCCCGGTGAGTAAGGTGATGAACCACTCTCTCAGGCCAGAGTCTACTACCTGTGCACTTCTAGGTCCCATGTGCTGTCTCAGCAGCAGAAAATAAAAAATTGTGGCTACACCCTTCTCACTTATACTATAGTAGAAATCACAAATAGTAAACCAAGTATTTTAAAGTTTAAAATATAGTCACACTGTGCATAGTAGAAATATTAGATATACTGTCCAACTGATTTACAGAGGACATGGAAGATTTCTTGGAAGTAATGTTAAGGTTGAAATTACAAAGAACAAAGAGCGGGTAACCAGTGGCCGTTTAGCTAGCACAGGTGCTTGGTATCTGAATCTTTTGTACTTTTACACTTCATTATTCTGTCATTTAGAAATTTCTTATGTACCATAAATATACTTTCCTTCAATCCCCAAGATCACACAGCCATTGGCTAACTAACTATGGCCTCTCACAATGAGAATCTAGTCTTTCCCAGTGTCTGAAGGACTTGGCTTCTCTTGGTTTCTGTCATTTCTTCAATCAGTTTGGGAGGGGAGCTAGTGACTAGAAAGGATATTGAAGTACATATTCATAGTTTGGTAAGGCAGAATTAACAAGAACAAGGAGTAGATTTCACAAGTCAACCAATTTGCCTGTTTCAGACACAGGTATTTTTGGACACACACATGTAAGATATCACGAGCAGTACAGTGTTTTTTTCCCATCAGCGAGGAAGAGTTATATACATTCTAATCCATCTTCCCATATAATTACAGTAGAACCCATGGCAGGAGCTAAGGGATGGCCAGAGGCATCAGCAGAGCATAGCTACAGAAATAAATGCAGCTTTCTCAGGGAATGTATTCATGACCTTGCCTTCACCAGCTCTCAGCTTCTAAATTTATGTAGATTGCTACTGGTGCTTTGAAAATACTTATGTTGAAATCCATGATTTGGATAGTCACAATAAATGTACTCTATCAGTATTTTTAGTACCACATTTTTTAGTTCTAGAGTCAGAAAAGCTATAACTTGAATGCAAACACTACTAATTACTTGCTATTATGAAAGTGATTTGCCATGGTTAAGCTATAAGATTATTCAGCTATAAACTTGAAATTAGAAGAAATGTGTTCCAGGTAAGAATTCTATAGAAGCACATATAATACTGGGTTATACAGGTATGGTTCAGTCTCTGCCATAAAACATGTAAAGACAGAGGTGGTTTAAAGGAGGCAGAGTGGCTCCCAGAAGTTATCCAAGACCCAGGCTATTTCTATGCCTCTACTCCCCCATGCGAAACACTGCTTTCCTCTTCAAGCCACCAGGGTCCATGCTGTCTACCGAATCATTGAGCATCATGGGTACATTATAGAGAGTAAAAAGAGGAAGGAAATGAGGAGAGAATTGCCTCCATGAAGCTCCACACAGTAGCCCAAGTGCTACACATCGGTCCTTGCATATTTCATTGGCTAGTACTTAAGTATATATGAAGGTAGGCATGCAAATGTAATGTGTGCTTTTTCCTTTGGAAAAAAAAAACAAAGAGTAGAGGAAAAATAACTTGGTAGGGAAAAGCCATCTCAGCCACAATATTTCTCACAGGATTATTGTGAAGATGAAGTGAGCTGGTATATCTTAAAATCTTAGCACAATGCCTGACACATTACCAGCATTATTGCTGCTCGCTGCCTTGAAAGTAAGTTGTTATTTAACTCATCAAAAATACATGATCACATTTAAAAGAAATTATCTATGATTTTGAACTATATACCTGCCTTTATTTTATTTAAAACTGATTAAAATTTTAAATAGTGAATTTAAAATGTCAGTTCAAATATGAAAGAATACTACTACTGTAAGACAGTAGTTGCAAATTAGACTTTGGAAAGTTTATAAATGAATGAATATTTGATTTTGTATTCAGTTAAAGATCTACATGTAGGAAATTGAAAATAACATAAGCATAAGAAAGGAAAGTGGTTTTCTTGATCTCTAGAACAATTCTCAGTAAACAACTCAAACACGGTGATAATAGAATGTGGGCACGTCCCCAGTATTCACAGATTCTCACACAGTTCCATACAAGTGCCTGTGTGGGTGGAGAACGATGGAAATTGTTCCTGCTCTCCTTCTGAAGTGTCTGCTCTGTTCTCTGACTTGCCTTTTTCTCTTTTGGCTGGCTTTTCCTCTTATTTTCTGCTCCTCCTTACTTCCTATGTCTTCCTTTCTGCATTTTCCCCCTGGACTGTTCTGCCACATGACTTTGCTGTTTTTGAGGTTTGATAAAAATTATGGCATTTATTCCTTTTTAGGTATGTATCGCCTTAAATCATTACTTTCAGGCCAGAGGCAGTGCAAAGTTCTCGTAAGCCTAATTCTCTCTTGTCAACATGCTCTCAAGACGAAAATGGAAACACACCACAGGAAACATGGTGAGAGAATGGGCTTACACTACATCTAGAGCTTGGTATATGTGAGTTTTGGCAAATAAATTAATTATCATCAGAGTCATTCTCCCTCCCATTAAAACTAGCATAATAAATCCATATATTAAATAAGCTTAAAAGGCTTGTTTTAAGCATTAAATCTACTGTACCAGTGTTTATAAATTTCATGGAAGAATAAAAATATGGAAACATAAATGTTAACTCTGCTCATAATGATGATGATAATGAAACTAGTTACAAGAATTCCACAAGCAACTTCTATGTCAATTTCAAAGTCAGTATCTTCTGATATCTACAAAATATTGTTTGCAAATAACAGTATTTTACCATTAAACAAGTATTTTACTATGCTATGAGACCAATTAGAACTTCCCACATGCTGTAAAACAAATAAAAACTGGAAAGCAAATATGCTATGTTTGATTCATCTGTTGTGTAAATTCTATTTTCTGATAAGATACCACAAATTGTCCGAAGTCTGTCCCTGTGGCTCTAGTCCAGCAGACACAACTGTCAAACACTTACCACACGGTGATCTATGATGATTTATCCTTATCTTTCCATTATTTGGTCAGACTCAGAGATATATCATCTCTCTCATTAATATTTTTTTTCTTATGGCTTGGCCAATGTGTGTACTTATAGGTACTTTACTATTCCATCCACTGAATAGGAAAGCAACTCGAGGATACTGAAATCCAGCTGCAAGTTAAGTGATTGAGACAATGCCTTAAAGGCTATACTGAGTCACTGAACTGCCCCAAATTCAATATACCAAATGCCTAATATCAGTTACATGTGCTCATGGGCCAATTAGTCATTAGTCCACTAAGATTTCATACTTAAAGGGACCAAGTGGTCAATTTTAATTACATAACCCTGAAATAACAACCAGATGCCAGTTATGGTTTCAGGACAGAAAACCCCACATGATGGTTGTTAGTTTCACAGAGGATGTTAGATAAAAGGACTAAAATTGGTAGATGGCAGTTATATTGATAAGGACTTATCTCAGCTTCAATGTGTGAATGCATAATAAATAAATTAACATCTTACATAATATTATTAGCTGAATTAAGTTAAACATCATGCATGTAGAGATTGGCTTACTGTGATTAAGTATTTGAATAGGTTATATTTTTGGGTCAATACTCGTGGAAGTTGACAGTCAATGAGTTGAGGACCTGTTTATTATTATTTTACAGTTAAATTAAATGTTATGCTTTTTAACTATTCTAAAGTTTGAACCACTAACAAGTCTACTACAAGATAAATATTTCAAATGAAGAGTCTTTATAGTGCAAAACAATTGTTCTGGTCTTGTACACACAAAAAATGGAGATTATTTCTCCTGAGGGAAAGCAAGAAAGAAGCCTACAGCTCTACCATCAACACCAAAAGCAGAAATTCTAATTAGACAATCTGCTAATGTCACTCACCCAAATTTTTTTTATTAGAAAATTAGTGGTTTAAGCATTAGAATAGTTTAAAAGCATACATTTGACTTTAGCTATCCAATAATAATAAACATCCTCAACTCACTGACCATTGATTTGTATTAATGTAAAGATACTTGGCACTAAGATTTAAGGAAGAGATTTGGTTTAGAAGGTGAAGTTCTATGATGACTCCTTGTTTTGATGAGTTGAGCATGTACAGAATACCTCCAAATGTATTAGGGAGCCGTCATAGGATTGTACATATGAGCAGAAATTATCATTCTAACTTAATATGGGGCATTGAGGGGGTTTTCAGGTATAAAATTACCTGGATCTCATAGGCATCCAGGGAAGAATAAAACCATTATTAATAGAATCAGGGCTGGGAAGATAGCTCAGTGGTCTAAGTACCTGCCTAGCAAGTGCAAGGACCTGAGTTCAATCTCCACAACTGCACACGTCCCCAGTACCGCAGCTCCAGGCATACTCTTCCAGACCCAGAACCAGTGTGGTGGTGTACACCTGTAATCCCAGCACTTGGGAAGCTGAGATAGGAGGACCGTTACTGCATAGTGAGACCCTGTATCAAATAAAAAAATACAATCAGTATTATGAATTAAATGCCTAGGATATATTTATGCAAATATACAGAATGGATCTTATGAGTCTGAATTTTCTCTTCATGGATTAATAGACCCTGTTTCATATAGAAAAACTAGGTTATTACTAGAGCTATGGTGATGAGTGGTGAGACAAAGTGAAATGCAAAGAACTGTGTGAGAGTTGCTCTGTCCACCACGAAGAAGCCTCTTCAGATTCGTTTTATTAGGTTAGTGCCCATGTACGGGTCATTGCCAATCAATTTGTAATGACCATGACTGCTGAAAATGGTATTTGTCCATGTGGCAGGAAGTAGCCTATGACTGCTGCAGTTATGTCTGCAAAGAATAGTGTAACTCCTATATTTCTGGCAAAGAAGTCTGGTCTGTAAATCTGTAGACTGAGCATCGCATCTGGTACATATATACAAGCAAGTGAAGAATACTGATGCTCCATTTACACTTAGTGAATGGTCCATCCATGGTCTACATCTTGGCAGTTGTGATATTCGTGATATCAAATATCTCCTATGTGACCAAAGGGAATACAATATTTTATTTGCTGTGTAGTTTACTGCTAGAAATAGCCCACTGATAATTTATAAAACCAGACAAATTCCTAACTGAGTGCTGCAGTTTCACCATACTGAAGTGTTAGATCAGGCTTGCAGGTCATTAAACAAATAGTTAATAGTTTTAATGAGAGAATTCTTTTTAATGTTTGTGATTAGTTTCTGTACTTGAAATATGAGTTTTCATGTCAGTTATTTTGGCCAGAGACTCTGTGGAATCATGCTTTTACTAAGTATTTTAGTTATTGCAGATTGTGTATGCTTTTCTTCAAAACCTTCACCTATTTTGGAGAGTTGGCTTTAATTGTAACTGGTACTATTAGATGTGCTATTGTGTTAAAATCTGGAGGTTCCTCTTTTTAAATTGGAAGGTATTTTAAATTTATTTATACACCTTTATCCAGACAGATAATCTAAGCTTTATCTATACAATATTAATCTCAGATGATATACTATTAATGTAATTAATATGACTACCTCTATTTTTTGTCTGACAATCTGAAAGAAATGCACTTGGTCATTCCATTCCTTCTGAAGCACATACTGTGTTTTATCTTCCTGGTAGATATTTTCCCACACTATTGACATAGTTTGACAAATCCTCCCTCTATCTTCACCAAAATAAAGTTTTTGAAACTATTTTGGCCAATGGATGATTTCAAGAATCCAATGGAAATGATAATTATTTTCTCTAAATAATAAGAACATCTGTACATCCATCTGAAATTTTACATAGTCATTCAGGAGATTCACAGACTGGATACTCATAAGTGAGCTCTTTAGAATCTGTTCAGAATTTCTTTTATTTTATCAATTTTTATATTAATTTAATATATGCAATAAAATCATGCGAATTCTATCATATAGGTAAAGTCCAAAAAAGCCATGAACAAAATTTAGTCTCTCAGCCACTGACAATCTGTTTCATCCCATAAATTCATTTCTTAGTACACATATCATCCTTTAGGGTAGGAGCCTACTTGCAACCCTCAACAGTTTAGTCTTCAGAAATGACTTATAAATATACAATGATCATTTTTATCTTGTGAAACTGAAGTTGAAAAAAGCATTTCTGTGATTTATGTGCTGACTGTCCACCTCATTCCCAACTCTTATAAAATCAAACACATTTCAATTTCTAATCAGAAGTCATATATCATCACTATCTCTGTAAAAGCTGATTATGTCTCTAACAGTACCAGCCAGCAACTTAGCAAGGTATGAATAAATTCTCCAACAAAATTCAGGATAGACGGAGATAAAAACAGTTCTTGTGACACAGGATTGCTTAATGCATACCAATGTCTTCCCCCATATCACTCTGACTTCGCTGAGAGCTGGAGCTTAAGAAACTCAAGAGTCATGTAGACCAGTTTTAATGAACAGTAGTACATTTTGATATAAACCTAAAGCCTAGGTTCTTTCATGTGTGCATTACTACTAGAGAACATATTTATATTTATTTATCTCCTTTCCCTCATTATTTGTTGAATAACTGCTATGAAAGACATTCAGGGCTAAAAAGATAGCTCAGTGGCAAAAACATCTGCCTAGCAAGTTCAAGGTCCCTAATTCGATCCCTCGTACCGCAAATAAATAAATAAATACAAAAAATCATTAGATTTTTCTATAAGGAACTACATTCCTGATTATAGTCTACATGCACACAACAAATACCACCAAGGTTTTCTATGTTCCTTTAGCAAAACAAAAAAAAGGAAGAAATAATTCAATAGTTCAAAATGCTCTGCTGATGATTTTGTCCTTAACTGAGTACCCACAGAGAATATGAGGTCAGAAAAATATGTCTGAAGAACTCTTAGAAGCTTCCATTTTCAACATCCCCTCAGAAAGAGGAAAGTGTGATCCAATGATTAATATATGATATTGAAAATACATATTGTATACATTTTATGTTTTACTGTATACCACAATATCTATATGTAAATATATCAAAAATCACTTATTTCATGTCACCTTTAAAATTTTATAGGTAAAGCTGGTGAGATAACTCAGTAGGCAAGCCCAAGGACTGGAGTTTGAGCTCCAATAGCATATGCTGTGTTGTCCCTTCTCCAGGACCATGCTGACTGGGCCACAGAGATCGGGTATGGGAGTCCAGGGAGACAGACGCTGAGAGTTAGTCTAAAAATATATCTGGAGAAAGGATATTCTTACCCAAAATGCAATCATCAAGTTAATTTTATAGTATTGCAAGTGATCAATTACCTTGTAATATTGTTTGATATCACAAATTACTGAAAACATCTAAGTGAAGTTCTTACTACTTGAAGACTAAAAATCTATTGAGTGACATGAGAGCATCATTGGTGACATTTGTAAGAAATATTTTTTGTAGGTTGGTGAAAGTGACTGTCTCATTACAGTAGGTTGAATGATGAGTGAGAGATAAAGTTTTAGAAGCAGGAGGGAAAGCCATCTTTTCTATCATATCTTTTCCATTATGGAACAGAACTGAAACAGCAATAAGGGTAAGGTGGAACAGCTCACGTATCACCCTCACAGCATTTACTCTGTTGATGTGCAGTTTCTGTACATGTCTTCTCATTCTTTTTAAATAGAAAGTCTTTCCATAATGTGAAGCTATACTTCTAAACCATTTTTGAATCATGCAGTACGCTGCAGCCTACCACAACATCTGTAAGAATCTGCTGGCCAAATTAAAAAAAAAAAAAAAAAGACTCAAACATCTGAGCCCACACCTGTTCTCAGGCCAGGCCTAGCACTTAGTCCTAGCATTTTTTTTTTCCAGAACCAGAGATTGAACTCAGACCATTGCACTTACCAGGGAAGCGCTTCTTCCACTGAGCCATCTCCCCAATCCCTTCAGCCTACCATTTGAATGATGAAACGATATCAAGTGTTCCTTTATTTTATGGTCTCTGACAGAGTTTCTGGAAGCCCCAGAGAAGGAGCCAAGTGGCTGCCAGAAGAGCTGGTGCCCAGCAGTGGTGGGTGACAGCTGCTCTGACAGCAGCACTCCAAGAGGAACTCTTGGCCCCTGATGTGCTTTACTGTGTATCTGTCCTCTTACAGGTAAAGAAACCTCTTTCCTGTGAAACTACCCACAAGCACTTGTTTAATGCCATTACTGCTCTCTGGTGAACTGCCAGGAAAATTTCCTTGGAATCCATTTTAATTAATATTATAGTTTGCACTTGCTTAATTTCCAAGTTCACAGCCAGGTAAAATTCCAGTCTATACTTCCAGATGTGCTCTACCTCTTATCTGATTTGGGAAGAAGGCTCTGATTGATCTAGGTGCCACAGAACACACCACTAGGCAGGAACAGAAAAACGACAGCCTGTATACAGAGCTACAGAAAGAGAAAGAAGCTAGGGAAAATGAGCGAGAACCCAGTTTTTAGAAGACTCAAAGGGGAAGCATGGACCAAAATACCAAAATATTCCATACAAGATCTTGTAATCTTCTGATTTTTACTCCAGGTGTCTCCACATACATAGGAAAACTTTTTTGTTTTCTATCCAAGTGAAGGAATATGACAGGGTGTTATGAGTTAAACTTATGCCTCCTTGCCATGCTCAATTTTTCCATTTGAATGTGAATAGGAATATCTTAAATTGGCTTGAATTCTGCATGTATCATTTGATTGGTAGAGAGAAGTGGGAGAATTGGTGTTTCCCCATGTTCCAGTTATACTAAGTGGGTATCCCCTGCCATATACCTCATGCCCCTCTGAGTCACACCCAGATGTCTTAATGCCCCTTAGTCACCCAATCCACACCCATATGTATTTAAGATTTTGCTTGTTGTTTTGGAGGTCATAGGTAGAAAAGTCCTTTAGCAAGGACATACTATTCCACTTAATATTAATTCTTAGGCATCCTGGGCTTTAACCTTACCTAGAAAACTTGTGGTAGTAATTTGTTCTGCCACAATTTAGCTTTGCACCATGTTGCTGTCTGCCTTTTTCTCAGATCAAACTCACTTAACCATAGCTCCCACCCAAGGCTTCAGATAATTTCTACTGCAGAGAAATTTAACTAGTCCGTTGTTTGATCATAAACCATCTGCTCATGCCCAAAGGGCCTTATCCTCATATTTATGGCTGAACATGACTCCTCTCTCCCTAGGAAGAATCTTGTGCCAGACTGTAAAGTAATAAATTTTCCCCTCCTTCTGTTTCTTTAAAATAAAGCTCATATTCTTAAACTTTCTGTTGAAAAATTGTTTCCTGTTGCTACATTCTCATGAAAGACTTCAAGTCATCAAGATTTGTTTTTCTTTCTTTCCTTTTAGCCCCAGTGAATTTATCCAAATGGTTCCCCTACTCTGGACTTCCTTGTTGAATTCCCATAAAATGAATAAAGATGGAAAAGTAGAAATGTTTCATTTAGATGCTGTTCTTCTCTTACATCCCATTATGTTTCATTACACCCTCAGGAGTTGTTATAGCCTCTTCCTGGCAAGACCCCTCTCATCCTAGAATATTCACAATGTCCCCATTCCCAAGCTCGGAGTCTGTTATACCCTCTTAGCCCCCAGTCCTCTGTTCCTCTACTTTTATATATCCCCTGTGCTAAAATACTCATTTGTTCAATTTGCTATACTAAATGAAGTATTTTCTACTGTTTCCTAGTAAAACAATGAGACAATAAAAACAGTGAAGTAACAGACTTTTCTTTGTGAAAGACAGAAATGAGCAAAGATAGACTCTTATCTGGTGACAAAAAGCTTTGGAGAAAAGAGGAATAAGGAATAGAGAGAGTAGTGAATGGAGAGAGTTGCAGATTTCCAAGGCAGTAAGAGAAGGACTTGCTGAAAATTTGATATTTAGGAAAATGTTGGTATATTTGTCTGAGATTGCTGATTAAACATGGTCAGGATGTTAGAAAGCTGAAAACAGTTTTACAAGGAGTGTGCCAAGGTGTAGGTAGAGCTGTACTTGCTCTGAAGGTTGAGGTTGAATCTGTTTCCTGGTTGTTTTTCCCCAAATTTTAGAGTGGCAAAAAGATAGAAAAGTAGGTCAACAGGACAGCTTGGGTTTCAGTGGTTATATCGCCTTGTGCACCAAATCTTCTCCTTGCTTCCTCTCAAAGGGACCCTAATGATTACATTTTGAGCCCTCCTGAATATTCCAGGATAATTCTGCGTGGAGCACAGCAATGCCGGAGGTCCTGAGAGCTTAAAGGAACACTGAGGAAGCCAGCCTGGCGAGAGCCATGGCAGTAAGCAGAGGGTGGCCAGAGAGCAGAGAGACAAGGAAGAACATCCGACAGCAGGCTCGTTCAGTCAATCAGTCATAGCTTTGATGCCCATTGCAGGGAATTTGCCTTCTTCTCGAGGAGGACAGCAGCTCATGTGCAGAGGCCATGCCAGTGAATGCATTAGAACTGATGAAACGCTCAGCTCCCTATACAGCCATCGGCAGAACTTTATAATAATGGCATGAATTTCTTCACCCTTTTTATTATTTTCCAAATCGTACACACTGTCAAAAATGCCTCCATTATGTATGATCAGAATTTGTCAGGCAACTATTCCAGAATATCCACTATGCTCTGGAAATATTAAGCAGCCTTCCCATGTAAGAGTTGAGGGTTCTGCCATTTCTTAGTGCCCCACAAAGTACTGCAGAGTGAAAGAGTGCTGGAGGGGTAGCTTTGGAGCCCACTGCTAAGATTTTGGTCTCTGTCCGCATGGAAGAGACAGCTATTGTGAAGGCTCCATCCGGGTGAAAGTATTTAGCATGATGAAATGCTGTCTCCTTTTCAAAATCTTCACCAGATTACTAATTCTTTGGTCTTGATTGCACATTGTTCTCTGTTTTGGGTATTTGACTTTAGGCATTATAGGCAACTGAGAGGGAGAATAGCAGAGGAGAGAAGGAGGGGGAGGGGAGGTCTGTATGAGGCTATCTAAATTGATGCCAGCAATTCCTCCTCAGAGAGTAGGTGAACATTACCTAGACAAGCTCAGGCAGTTTTTAAATGGAAAAATTCACCAGGCATTAACAAGAGCTGCTAATGAGGCTTCCAGCACCAGGAGCACAGGGAGCTCGCTGCAATGGCACGGACGGCCCGCACGCTCTGGCTTGTCACCCACGCTGCTCCCTGGCACCGGAGCCTGCCGGTATTCAGCAGTCTCCCAGTGCTATTATGTCTGCTGTGGGCTTGGAGCGCCAATTTGGAAGATGAAATCTGAATCTTGTCTTTTTCTCTTTGCATTCCAGCCACAAGCATCTAATTCTTTAGCTATGAAGCATGTTTCTGACTACCTGGGAGAAGGACCATGTGCAAAAAATTTCAGGTTCCACGTTTTAATGTATTATCTTGTAGCACAGAGTGCCTCCATTTCTAGTGGCCTACTTTTTCCAATAGGAGGTGGACAAGTAAAATGAAATAAGAAGAAACAAATTTAAGATTGGAGACTATCCACAAGATTTATGCTTCTACAAAGAAGAGAAATATGTAGAATTTAAATTCCATACTTCTTGGTTATTTTTGCCCTATCACTGCCCTCTATTTTGGAAATACAGATAAACTCACAGATATTCTTATATGACTTTTTCTTATATTAGAAATGATGAGCCGGGCGTGGTGGCGCATGCCTGTAATCCCAGCACTCGGGAGGCTGAGGCAGGAGGATTGTTGTGAGTTCGAGACCAGCCTGAGCTACAAAGTGAGCTTAAAGCCAGCCTGAACTGCATAGCGAGACCCTGTCTCAAAGAAACAAAAAAAAGAAAAGAAATGATGAAATGCTCAGCTCCCTGTATAGCCATTGGCAGAACTTTATAAAATGTCATGGATTTTTTTTTCAGTCTTTCTTTTTATTCTTTCCCAAATCTTACACACTGTCAAAAATGTCTCCATTATACATGATCAAAATTTGTCAGGCAACTATTCTGAGGTGGACAGCAACTCGTGTCAAATTAACTGGATACTTTCAAGAGTATTTCCTCTTTGTCTAATAAATATTTAACATAATTTGGTGAGTAAAATTACACACCACTTATATGACTAGTAATCTTAATAGGTACACATTCTTTTTTGTTTGTTGGATCTGGTAATTGAACTCAGGACCTTGCACTTACCAGGCAGGTGTTGTGGCTCTGTCTATCTCCCTAGCCCTGTAATCTTAATCTTAACCTCAATTTTGCAAAACAACTTCACAGGGATTCCCATTAGCAGGGATAGATAGTCTTCTGGGAGAGAAGGGATAAAGTTGAACATAAACATGAAGAACTATGTACAGAATCATCCACCACCATAGCCTCCAACTCCCATTTCTTTTTTTTTAAATGTATTTAGTATGGGGTCAACAGGGTCCCCCCTGTTGACTACACAGATTGGACTTGTAGTGATCCTCCTGTTTTCAGCCTTCCAAGTGCTGGGATTACAGCTATGCACAACCAGGCCAGTTCTCAATCTCAGTCTCAGTGCATGCTGGGAGTGGGACCAGCACAGCGAGCTGGGAATCGAACCCTGGTTCCTGCACCTGCTTTAGTCCACTGAGCTCCCCTGTTTCTTGGTGCCTAGAAGACAAGGTTATAGAGAGCTCTTCCTGGTCCTCCTTCAGCCCAATAAGTTCACTTTTGTAATCCCATGGAGAAGTTATTGTAATTCTAGTGAACTACGTCCAACCTACCACTTCCATGCAACACATGATGAGAATAAAGATAGTAAGGCATATTTGTCACTACGGGGAGCCAAAGGATCCTAAGTCTAGCTGTGAGGATGGCTATCTGGATCAAAGACCTGGACCCATGGCTGAACCCAGGTTTTATTAATTTGTGAAGACACTGACAAGTGCAAGGGCCTGAGTTTAATCCCCAGTTCTGAAAAAAAAAAAAAAAAAATTGTGAAGACAGAAGTGGCTTGAGGCTGAGTGACTATAAGGATGTTGGGAAGATGGGAAGTAGGTGAGTGTCGTGAGCTGGGATACCGCAGGCCTGACATCACCTCTGTAACATGCAGGTAGATATGCAGAACGAGGGATCTGCATAGCGTAGTTGAGATAGGATTTATATTTTGGGGTCAGCGGCCATGCCCTGGGAAGTCATTTTCTCCTATCTGCCAGCCGATGGTGTGGAGCAAGGTCTCCTTCCCAGCTTGGCTCTCTCACGGTTCATTTGGGAGCTATGGAAAGAGGACACTGCCCTGTCACTGGCACCTCAGCTGTACCAACTTGCATTGCTTGGAGCCAACTGAAGAGGTAAGGACGAGTCTTAGCCAGCTCTGTACATGTCAGTACATAGAAAAAAAAAGCCACATTCACTCAAAATGAAAACAGTTGCTCCTCCAAGGAGAGTCACCCAGGGGGTTCTCCACATAAGATGTTTTGCAGATTCAAGGCATCCATAAAGCACTCAGAACTAAACAACATTTTTTGATACCCACTTGGGTGCTAGCCTCTTATCTGTGCCTATTCACCACATACAGTGACTCAGTCCCACTGATCCTTCACTCTGCACAAGCATGGAGCATGGCCAGTTGGTGAGTGGGCTGCCTATTCGTCAGAACGGACACTCATAGATTCTAGATTCTACTTCCTAAATTTTCCTCTAATTAAGCCTATTCCATAATTGCATCCTGAGCTTCCTCATCTGTAAGAAGTTGCTAATAAGTCAAGAGTCTCACATTTAAGGATCAGCCAGATAGCTCAGTGGACTAAAGTGTGTACTTATGTAGGAGCAGGGACTGGTGTTCCATCTCCAGAGTTCTGTACCAGTCTGCCCCCAGGGAGTGCTGACATGGCAACTGAGACTGGACATGGAGGTGCTGGTCTATAAGTCCAGCATTTTGGAGGCTGAAAACAGGAGGATCACTACAAGTCAGATCTGTATAGTGAGATCTTGTAGACCCTGTCCTAAATATATTTAAGAAAAGATTCTTACATTTAGTTCATGTAAAAATTACAGCAAAATACCCAAGATGAGAGCCACGCAAGGAAAGTAGGAAAATAACTATGAAGATGACAAAGTAAGAATTTAAAAGACCCCAGGAAACAAACGAACAGTGGAATGGAAGACAAGCAGCACCCGGACTCACTGCCTTGGTCTGCTAGGGCACCATGACAGCACAACACACAACTGGTCACATACATCGCAATTATTCTTTCTCAAAATCCTGGAGGTTACAAGTCCACGATGTGGGGTGCACATCGCTGCCCTTTTACTGCTTTTGCACATGGGCTTTTGACTGTGCACGCAAATCCCTGGTGTCTTTTGTTTTTTGTACTGGGAGCCGAATTCAGGACCTGTGTTTGCAAGGTAGGCTCTTATGCTACTGAGTTACATCCCTGACCCTCCTGGTATTTTTATGTATCTTAATCTCACTTCTCTACTTCTAATAAGGAAAACCTCCCCATTATAGCTAGAGATAAATGCAAATACTTAGTACAACTACCTATTTGTTTTTCTTGACTTTACTGACTTTAAGGCCTCTATATCAACACTGCTAGGGAAGACACTGAACATACTGAAAAACTGATACTGTCAGAGTTAATGGCTGTGACACAGAAACAAAGTTATAGGGGAATGACATGCACTGGGTAAGTCAAACTCTGAGGTCATAATTGACTGCAATTCTCTTGTGCTGCAAAGCTCTTGTCATCTCTTGGCTGGCTTCTTGTCACACCTTTCTGACCTATTCCTCTTGTGTTTCTCTCCAGACCAATTTATACCAAACAGTTGGGAAGCCCATATATCCTATGCAGTATTGATTGATTGAGTCTGTAAGAGTTTGATTAAGAAATTAGTATAAGCCAAATCGCAAATCTAGACACTACTATGGCTGAACCCTTGGTTTTGAACTCTGGATTTCTGGAGCTGACTGTGAACTATTCTAGTTTCTCAGTTATAATTTCTACCACATATATGGCTATGATTTATATGCACAATTTATCACACACACACACACAATAATACCATTTCTGAGGAAGAGCCATTTGGATCCTAGATATTATTGATACATAAAAATATTGAAATTTTCTCACAGACATTCTAACAAAATCACTGTATTTCAATCCTTTTTAAAGGGACATAAAGTGTCTTGAATAAAATATCTTTTTTTTTTTTGCAAAATAATCATACAGGTAGATGGTGGCTTTGTGACCAATTGTGTATTTCATTTATGGAAAATATCTGGTAAAAATGTCTTCCTCTTTAACAATAAAATTACCAAATTAGAAACAAATAATGAACCACTTAAAAAAACGAGACCAAAAGCAATGAAACTGAGGACATGTACTATTTAAATGTTTTTTTCCAAACAGGCCTGGGAAGATAACTCAGCAGTCTAAGTGCCCACCTGGCAAGTTCAAGGACCTGGGTTTGATTCCTGGTACCACATGCTGTTCCAGTGCCATACCAAGCCAGCCACTGAAACTGGGTGTGGGGGCATGTGTCTGCATGCCCAGTGTGGAGATGCTGAGACAGAAGGATCACTAGGGGTCTGAGCTGCATAGCAAGACCCTATCCCAAATTAATTAATTAATTAAATTTTAAAAACAAAGAAGGATCCTTAGGGAAGTAGTCAATTCCAAGATCACAGCAGAAAGCACAGAATATAATTTTTTTTTCTTTTTTGCTCCAAATTCCTGGTTTAATAAGGACTTGTTTATTTTGAGAAAAAAAGATCCCAAACATCAGGTGTTCACAAAAAATAACCCACAGTATCAACTTTAGAAAACAAAGACTATTACACTAATTTTCTAGAGGATGCATTGGACATGCTCTCATTCACAAAAATACAATGTTACATTTGTGTTTAACAGCCCCACAAAGTACTTCATGTGGGGTGATACACATAACTCTTAAGTCAAACAAAGCTGCTTTCAGATGCTACACTAAATGAGATTGCCTTTGCAGTTAGGGAAGCAACTACTGAAATCATGTATAAGTGGAAATAACTATACTGCCTGCATAATGAGAGATTATTTGTGGAGACAGCTGATAAAAACCACACAACCTTTTTATTGTTAAGTCATAAAGAGGTATCAAAATTAAAAAGCAAAAATTACAGGAGAAGACTTAACAAAACTACTAGGGGCATCAAAGGAAGTGAAAATGGTACTAGGCGCAGGGCAATTATGAACATGGTAGGACACAGGGAGAACAGTGAGCATGTGCTAAAGATACTAGGGAAGAGGATCTGGGGAAATTTTGATCTTAGACAAGCGCCTAGATAAAGAAATAATGGGACAAGTCTTCTAAACCAAACTATGTGCTTAAGAGTCATCCTCGCCATTGGCGCTGTCTCTGTCATCCTCTCCTTCCTCAGCCTCTTTCTCATCATCCTTGATCAACTCCAGCTGGCCCTCC
>PVKA01043870.1:0-16531 GCA_004027165.1 Ctenomys sociabilis
AGACCCTGTCTCAAAAAGACAAAAAAAATTTTTTTTATTTTAGGGAAGAGTCTACAGGGTGTTCAGGGTCTCACTACTAGATCAGACTCAATAGTGATCCACTTGTTTACAGCTGGAATTATAGGCGTGTACCACCATACCCAGTCTCAAATGACATGTCAGCATGCCCCTGGCAGGCCCTGGGATTGAACCTCCTGCCTCTGCACCTGCTTGCAGGTGCTTTAATCCACTGAGCTATTTGGCTGGCCCTTAATTTAGTTTTTAAGCACCTAGATTTCTGATCAAAACCTTTTCATGGACTTAAATTCTGTGTTAAACTGATCATTCATGTTTTATATCATTTAACTCATTGGTCATTTGTACATGTTTTGTACTATTTTTATTTAGCTTATTTTGCTTTTCATTTGTTTTCTAAAAAGTCCTGTATCATTCTGGTTATTACTTCCTTTTTTTTACGGAACTGGGGATTAAACTCAGGCCATTGTGCTTGCCAGGGAAGTGCTTATTCTACTGAGCCATGTCCCTGCCCCCATTATTTATTTAGTTATATGTTCTATGATGCCTATGAGTACCTCTTTGATCTGTTTTTGAACCTTCTCTGTTTACCCTTTCAAGTTAATTCATGTGTGTGACTTATCTTGTTCTTTCCTTTAATGACCCTGGATTGGCTTTGGGGGGAGTTTGGAGTTTTGGGAGGCATTTTGTTGCCTTGTCTTCTTATGTTTCTTTTGCTCTTTGCTTTTCTTTTTGTGCTGACATTTGTGGATGCTTGTAGTATAATATATTGCTAGTATACAGATATTTTTAAATAGCTGACTTTTGGTGGTATACTTTGGGTATTGCTAACAATAGTCTTTTGCCTTAACCCCAAGATCTGACCACCTTCATTCATTTGGTTTGTTTGTTTTTCTGTCTTTTGGAGTCAGGGCCTCACTATGCAGTTCAGACTGTGTTTAAATTCACTTCGTATCCCAGGCTGGTCTCAAACTCAGAACAATCCTCCTGCCTCTGCCTCCTGAGTGCTGGGACTATAGATGTGTGCTGCCATGCCCAGCTCCTTCATTCATTTGGTAAGGAAGGATGCAATGTATTTAGCCCAATGTCAAGTTCTGTGGGAATGTACCCTTGTATTGTTAATGTCACAAAATTATTCAAAGTGGTGGTTTATAGACAAATAGCAATAATTATGTCACCCTGATGATATCAAGCAGATCAGCAGTATTGTCTGAGACAAAGTAGATATATATACATACCAATTATATACCACCCTTAACCCTAGAGAAGAACTCCATAATTATGGTATAAGCATTAAGAAAATCCAGGTGTTGATTTACAGCTAATAGGTACTAAATGTGACAGCTGTATCTATGCTAATGGTAGAAAAGAATGCAATAGTAATTTTACAGAGTTAACCTACTGAAAGATTACCAAAGGTCAGGTATGGTGATGCATACCTGTAATCCCAGCACTCTAGGAGGCTGAGGCAGGAGGATTCCTATGAGTTCAGGTCAGCCTGGACTGCAAAGTGAATTCAAGGCCAGCCTGAACTGCAGAGAGAAACCCTCAAAAAGACCTTAAAAATTTTTTTTTTAAAAAAGCTTTGTGGTTATATTAATAAAAATACAGAGTTTGGGAATGGGGGAATGCAAGAGGAAAGATTTGAAACCTTAAATGCAGTCATATGAGAAAGAGGAGAGAGAAGTGGTACAAAGAATCCTATTAGGAAGCAGAGGATGTTTATAGAATTAGGTAAAAGGAAGAGAAAAAAAACTGATAGAAAATAGAAGATAAAGGAGAGAGAATAAAAAATGAAATTATATGAAGAGTAAAAAGAGAAAAATTAAAGTCAAGAAGAGGAATTAAGTGGGCTGGGAAGATAGCTTGGAGGTCTAAGTGCCTGCCTGGCAAGCGCAAGGACCTGGGTTCAGTCCTTATACTGCACAGACCTGCTATGCTGGCCATGGAAACTGGCAGTGGTCATGCACACCTGGAATTCCAGTGCTGGGGAGGTTGAGACAGGAGGATCACTACGAGTTCCAGCTGCGTAGTGTAGCAAAAATGTTGTACCAAATAAATTAAATAAATAAATAAATAAATAAATAAATAAATAAATAAATAAATAAATGATTTTTTTAAAAAAGAGGGAGAAAAGTAGTGAAAAGAGGTAAAAAGCAAGAAAAAAACCTAAAAATTCTTTAAAACAAGAAAGACGATAGGAAAAAAAATGTCAAAAGAAGGAGAGGGAGGACAGCAAGTTTCTCTGATTTTGAATGTGTGGTTTTCTTTCTGGGATATACAAGTTTTGGACATTATCCAACTCAAAACACATCTCTGGTCAAGCTGGTAGACAGAGAAGCAGTCATCCCTGTTATGGTTTGTGTATAGGTGTTCTCCCAAAGCCTCATACAGTCATAGGGCGGCTGCTAGAGTTTGTGATTGATTCTTGATCCAGGTGTGAGTGCTACTCCTTGGCTTTGGGATGGGTAATTGACATTACAATGTGAGGAGGGGAGAGAGGCTAGCTAGTAGCCACAACTGCTGTCCCTTCCCTTTGCTTTTTTCCACTTTTGGACGGCTGCTCTGTGCCGTGTGCACTGCCTTGGAGTCAGCTAAATATCAACTAAACTGTGCACTAAAGAAACCTTTCCTTGCCTCATTTTGGGTATCAGGTATTTGTCCCAGCAACAACAACAAAAAAAAGTGTGACTAAGGTCCATCTACACGCAGGTACCAGCAAGCAGGATAAGGACAGGGTACCAGTGGCATGACTTTCAAATCCAGAGCATCTTAAGCTGAGCCTCTCCTCTCTCCATGGGGGCCCTTTGTGCTTCAGCTGAAACACTTCAGGGCATCACTTTCAAGGCCATTTCGTGGCTGTAGCTGTCTCTCACCCAGTCACTGTGGGGACATAACTCTGGAAACACTGAAGGGAAGCCATGCTGAGGCTGCTGTGAATCCTGGGCTTTGGCAGCCAACCCTTCCCTGGGGTGGCATCTGCCCAAGCACTGTCTCCAGGGATGTATAGGTGGGGACTTGGTCTGGAGTCACTTAACAGCCTTTGGCTTTCAAAAGACTCATGGGAACAGATCGCAGCACCCACTGGTCCATTCCACCACTGTGTTTCTCCAGAAGCCCATTGGAGGGTCCAGCTTTCACTTTGTGGGGTTTTTCTTTCCCACAAGACATGAACTGGGAGCCAGGGAGAAAGTATAGTGTGTCTTCCCTACTCTATGTTGTATTGTGTCTTTTAAATTTCTCTTTAGGTTTTAATTGTTCTATCTGAACCTTCCTGCTTTCTTTAGGATATACTTCTCTTTTTTCATTCCTCAAGTTATTTTCCAGGCTCTTGATTCCTAATCTTGGAGAAGCTGAGTTGTTGCTTATTATTGTGCTGTTGTCTGTCTGTGTCTGTCTGTCTGTCTTTTTGAGACAGGGTCTCACTGTGCAGTTCAGGCTGTCCTTAAGCTCACTTTGTAGCTCAGGCTGGTCTCGAACTCACAGTAATTCTCCTGCCTCAGCCTCCTCCTGAGTGCTGGGATTACAGGCCTGCACCACCGCGCCCAGCTGTGCTGTTTTCTTGAAAGTTACACTTATCATGGTATTAATTTTTATTTGATGTGGTTTTAGGTTTATATTTCCTTCCTCATGATGTACTTATTGGTCATATGTATGTTTTCTTGGATTTCTTACATCCTTTGCCTATTTTTAAAATTAGCTTGTCTGTTTAATTATTTATTTGGGAAGGGCTTACAAGGTGTTCAGGGTCTCACTACTAGATCCGAATATTGATCCACCTGTTTACAGCCTCCCAAAGAGCTGGGATTACAGACATGCGCCCCAAAGTCCAGTCTCAGTTTCCGTCTCAGCAGGCCCAGGGTTGGTGCTGGGGCTAGTGTGGCAGTCCTGGGGATTGAACCCGTGGTCCCTGCACCTGCCTGAAGGTGCTTTAATCCACTGAGCTATTTGGCTGGCCCAGTTTGTGTTCTCAAGGTTGGGTTGTGCGTGCGTGCTTGCTTGCTTGCTTGCTTCCTTCCTTCCTTCCTTCCTTCCTTCCTTCCTTCCCTCCCTCCCTCCCTCCCTCCCTCCCTCCCTCCCTTCCTTCCTTCCTTTCTTTCTTTCTTTCGTTCTCCTGCATACTATTCCCTTGTCAAATACACTATTTACAAATATTTTCTCCTGTTCTGTGTCAGTTTTTTGGTGATGTCCTTCCATTATTTTGTAGTCTTCTTCCAAAAGTGGCTAATCAAATAAATGTTACTGTGTTTTGATTTGCTTGCCACTTGCTTTCCAGGCTTTTTTTGTTCTATAAAGACATGGTCTTGCCTTGCTATATAGTGTAGTTTGTTCTTGAACTCATTATGTAGCGTAGGCTGTCCTTGAACTTATGGCAATCCCCCTACCTCAGCCTCCACAGTGCTGGAATTACAGATGTGCACCAACACACCCAGCTCCAGGTTCTTCTTGTTTCTAACAAAAATTGAATGAAACTGGCAAAAAAAAAAAAAAAAAAAAAAAAAAGCCTAGTTTCAAAGTTTATTTGAAAAATGAAGAGTGAAGGAGAAACTGGCTCTGCAATGATCTTGGCAAAGTAAAAGAGGAAAAAACAGGTTAAAAGTTCACCGTAGAGAATACAGATATACTCCTCACCTCCTTGATACTGAGCCCTTCATTGCGTCTGAACTTCTATACTATCCCAGATCTTAGGGAAATGTACATACGCATCATGATAGGTGGTGCTACAATTCTGTGCCTCTCTTCCCAGCCAGTCTAAGCCACTCCTTATCCCCTACCTTACTTTATCACTGGATGTGGCCCAAAGAGATAAGAACTTTGACTTGGGCCTGGGAATGTTTTAATATTGGAATAGAAAACCATTTCAGAACAAGGTCAGTATTAGTCAAAGGCTTATTGATTAGGCAGTGAGAAAGCAAGAGAAGGCCCAGCCAGATAATTCAGGGTCTGCTTAGGGACCTCATGCTTGCCAGGCAGGATCTTATGCTGGTGAATTATATCCCCTTCCCAAAGGTTGTTTCTAGTTTTCCTAGTATAAATAATGCTGCTGAGATCATTCTTAGGTCTATATGTACACAGATAGGCCATTTAAATTTTTTGTTTCCTGTTTGTAAGCAATATTGTCAATTTTTTTAGTATGATGTTATTTTACTGTGGTTTTAACTTACATTTCCCTGATAGCCAGTATGATTAAAAGTATATTTTCCTATGTTTATTGGATTCATATTAACCTCTAATACATAGACTAACTAGAAAGATGACTTGCTCATCTTTTTTGATAGCTGTTACAGAGATACATTTGATGGGAGATATAGTCTAATGTTTCAGAACAGAGTAACAAAAAGTAGAAAAATAAGTGGCAGAAATGACTGATCTCTGAAGCTTTTGCTTCGATTAAGTGAGCCAAAGCATATCACAAAGCTATTTATTAAAAGTCTATAGGACAGGAAGTCGTCTTCTTTTCAGTGACATTGGAAGTTACATGGACATGAGGTGACTAATCTTTTCTTAGGAAAAAAAAAGTACATACTCTGAAACAGTATTAAATTTTTCCACTGTGAAAAAATAAAAAGCCAGGTGTGGTGGTGCACTCATGTCATGGAAGAGAGGTTCAGTTAGGAGGATTGTTGTAAGTTCAAGACCAGCCTGGGCCACAAAGTGAGTTCAGAACCAGCCTGAACATAGTGATACCCTGTCTCAAAAAAGAGCCCCTAAGAAATCAGACTTTTCTACTGTGGTAGATAACTGGTGGTCAACTTGTAATCCCCAGCTGAACTGAATCAAAATGGTGCTGGGTATGGCAGGCTCATCTGGGGTTTTGCCTACAGCATAAGAGGCCGAATGGAAGAGGAAAAAGTTTAGAAGCTATAGGGAGCTGTTGGTTTTCCTAATGTACTTGGCTGTTCTTGTTGTCAAAGGAGCTTGGGATCTTACTGTCCCTCAGAATGACTGTGGTTCACTTTGAGGGAGCTCTGGTCCTCATTTTGAACATTGCTTCCTGGCTCCTGAGGGGAGGATGGTATACTGCTCAGTCTCCCGGAGAAGTTTGTGCTTGGTGTTCCTGACGGGAACTTGGCAGTTCTCATCATTGGGGGAGCTCTAGACTCACTCACTGTTGCTGAAGATAGCTCTGGTACTTTTGGGGGGAGCTCTGGTTCCTTGAGCATTGTTTACTGGCTCCAGTGCGGATCCCTCCAGCTGCTGGCACAGATCCTTCATTCCCCTGGCATGAAGCTCTCACCACTGTATCTTTCCAGCATAGATCTGTGAAACAAGCCTGTGGGTGACATTGTTGTGGGCTCTAGGCCTCCAGTTGGACTCACGGGGGGCATCATTATGGGCTCTCAGTCTTAAACTGGACTCATGCAGGACATTACCGTGTGATACAAGGTCTTAACTGGGTTCTTTGGTCTTCAGTGTGTAGACAGATTTCCTGTATTCTTTTTGTAATGACTCTTTTGGTAACTATTATAAACATAATGTAATATTCAAGTGTCCTGTATTGTATTATTTTCCCTTGCAAAACCCTGAGCTATAGCATCCACTTTATTTGTAAGGTGCTTTTTTGAGTTTCTCATTTCCTGTTATTTTGACTTGTTATTGTTAATTTCTAGTATTTTCTTTTTCCTTTTCCTTTTTTAGTAATTTGAGTATAATCCCTTGTTGGGTTATACTTATCACAAATATTTTGTTCTGTTCTCTCCAGATAATGTCATATGTTAAATTAAAATCCTAATGACTAGTTTGCCTGCATTTTCCTTTATAGTTATACTTCTTGTTTTAGTAGTCTTTCTATTCCAAGAATATGAAGCTACTTACTTTACATTATTTTCTAGAATCCTCTTTGTTTTGCCTCTATAGTTCAGTGTATATTCAACCTAAAATGGATTTTTTGACATTTTAATATACTCCTGCAAAGTCTAAAAAGAACTGAAGTGTTCTTTAAGATCAGACTAGCTTTATTTTCAGAGAAAGTGATAGTAAACTCAGCAAAAGTAGAAATTGCACATTTTTACTCTTACCAGATTGCTCATATGTAAACCATGGTGGGCATAGTTACATTTTTCTGTATTTAAAATTACAAAAATTGTCAAGTGTGGTAGTGCACACCTGCAATCCTAGAACTGGGAGGCCGAGACAGGAGCATCACATTGAATTTAAGGCCACCTTGAAACATATAAGTGAGTTCAAGGCTAGTCTGCACTACAAAGGTGAGACACTGTAGTTTTACTATCTAGTGGACCTCAAAATATTTGTTCTTGAAAATTGATGATCAAGCTGAGGGTCTAAAGAGATAGCTCAATGGAATAAGTACTTGCCTGGCAAGTACAAGGTCCCGAGTTCTATCCCTAGTGCCAAAAAATTGATCAAGCTGAACAGATGGTGCCATTAACAATAGGTTTGTTTGGGGCTGGCAAGATAGCCCAGCAGACTAAGCACCTGCTTTGGCAGACACAGGGACTAGGGTTCGATCCTAGGTCCACTATGCCCCTGCCCCCAGAGCATGCTGAGCCAGCAAATGAGTCTGGGCATGGAGGCTCACACCTGTAATCCCAGCGCTGGGGAGGCTGAAAACAGGATGATCATTATGAGTCTGAGCTGCATAGTGAAGACCCTATACTGAAAACATAAATGGAAGAAAAAAATAGGTTTGTTTTTTATTTTGTATTTCATATTTATTATACTTTTTAAGTTTTGACAGTTACTGTTTAATGAACATGCTTGTCTGATGTCTTTTAATATTTGACAGTTCAGATTTGGAATTAGGTCAAATTCTTTACCTGAAAGAGTAAATTATTTAAATTGTAGATAAGAAATGGTACACATAGGGATTAATGGATAAAAACTCAGTGATTATAAATAATTTGGTCAACAAAGAAATAAATTGTAATTCAGGCATGGTAGTACAAGCCTATAATTCCAGCATTCTGGTTTTTTTGTAACAGGGTCACAGTGTGTAGTTCAGGCTGATTTTGAACTCACTATATATTTGAGGCTGGACTGAAACGCAGGGTAATCCTCCTACCTCAGCCTCCCAAGTGCTAGGATTACAGGGATGTGTCACTGTACCCAAAATCCCAGCACTGTACCTTCCTAGGCTGATGCAAGAAGATCCAATACAAGTTAGAGTACAACTTGGAGCAGTTTAGCAATTTGTACTTTGTCTCAGAGTAAAAAAAAGGACTGGGAATGTAAGTCAGTATCAAGGCGCTAAATCCAATCCTCAGTAATAGGGAAATTTTTTTTTTGAGTTCTATATTAAGTATATAGAAAATGAAAAGTCAAGATTATAGAGCTACATAAATATTCTGTATATAAATATATTATAAAATGATGTCAGGGGTTGGGGAGATAGCTCAGCGGCATAAGTGCCTGCCTGGTGAGCACAAGGTCCTGAGTTCAATAGCCAGTTCCCAAAAAGAAAAAGTTGAAAAAGAAAAATACTAGATGAACCACCTAACTACAGGTTAGTATTTCAAATATAACATGCTATATTATTGGATTGGGTCAAAAATTAATGTAGATTAGTTTCCTTTATTTTTTATGATAGTTTTTGTTCTTTTAAAAAAAATAGCTGGATTGTATAGATATGCTATAACTTCTTTCCATTTTATTGCCACCCTTTAGATTTTCTCATTCTCAAGGACTTCCTCTTCAATGTCTTCATACTAAGATAAAGTAATAGTATTAACTTTCAGTGTTTTCAGTAGGAACTATAAGCCATTATCAAACATTTTATTAACTGGACATTGGTTTTTCTTTTCAGCGTGGATTCGATGAGCTTCTTTCTTGTGGCGTCACTAACGGTCCTTCTACCATGAATAGTTCTACTCCTACAGGTGTGTATGGTAAGTTTTAATCTTTCCAGATTTGTTTCCATGTGTTTGAACATTTTTGAATTTTTTTGTGTATTTGTGTGGGTGGCTCAGCCCTCCCTGGGGGTGAGGCAGGCACAGCATGTGGTGCCAGGTATCAAACCGTGGTCCTTGTGCTTACCTAAGCTTGCCTGAGTAGGTACTTTGGACCACTAAGCTATCTTGCCAGTCCTTTTAAATGTTTTTATTATCTTCATCTTACAAATACATGTTGAAGTATCTATGTTTATAATAAAACGTAAAATTTGTTATGGTAAGGTACTGTAATATACATGTAGATGAGATCACTAGTTATAATTCTAAATTTTTAGGATTTATTTGGATCTAGTCTGTTAATTCCTATTTAATTGATGTTTTTGTTAAATAGGTGTAATGAAACTTATTAGTAAGTTGTGACCTAGAACTATTGAATAAAAGAGCTAGATTTAAATTCCATGTTGAATAGCGATGGATTTGTTAGAATCGTGATCACATGATGTTAATCCTGATCACAAATCACATGTGGTTTGTGTTTTTATGGTGCAAGAGATCAAAACCAGAGTGAGCTCTTTGACTGAACTGTTTGTCCACCCTGCATGTGATTTTTTTTTTTTTTTTTCAGAACTGGGGGTCGAATTCAGACCCTTGTGCTTTTCAGTGAAGCACTTATTACACTGAGCCCTCTCCCCAGCCCCTTGTGTGTGATTTTTAAAAATTGAAATACAATCTATGCACCACAAGGATTCAGAAATAAAGGCTCTTGAAATAAGATGGTTCTCTAGGTATGGTGGCACAGGGTTGTAGTTCCAGAATTCAGGAAGTTGAGGCAAAGAGATTATGTTTTGAGACTTTGTTTCAAAACAGCAAAAAAAAAAAAAAAAACTCCTTCAAAAGAATTCTAGGAGTACAGTAGTGGAAGAAGAGAGAAAAAGGTTATAGTTTTTATAAGGGATGGTTAACTTATACTGTGGGAGTAACAATTGTGATGAAGAGAATTTGAGAACTTAATGTAAAATTGATAGTCATTGGTGATCAATTGAATGTTTGAATGAGGGTCCTATCAGTGATTTCCAGGATTTGGACTTGGATAATTGGACAGATGTGCCATTGATTTCTGTCAGAAAACAGGAAGAATAGAGTTAGACAGGACAGCTGGTTCAGATTTTTATATTGATTTGGAGCTTCTCTTAGAAAGTTCAAATAGAAATGTCCCATAGGTAGGGGGTTCTTGGTCTCAACATTGTGAGAGAAATTTGGTAGTCAAAATCATATACATCTGCTAATTAAAGCCATACAAGTGAGATATTCAGAAAACATGTAGTTTTTTTTTTATGTAGAAAATAGGTAGAGGTTGAGTGCACTTTCCTACAATTGAGCTTATATATGGATCAGTAGAATGAATACATGGATCAAGAGAATGAATAGTCTGTATGTGAGGACTTTGTAAGAGAAGTGAACCAAGGGTAAGTCAGGTAAGGTAAAAAGATGAAAAGAAAATTCATTGGAGGCATTAAAATGCATGGGAATTTGTCAGCTATGACACAAACACCCTTTTGAAAGACTGAATGGAAAGGTTTCATGGGCAGATACTTAGTCATGTGAACAGTAATGTAGGCATTGAGACTACAAAGTAGACTACTCAAAGGTGAGTTTACATTAGAATCTGGAGAGAAGGGAGCTTGTTAAAATACAGTTGCCAGGGTTGGAGAGCTCTTCCCTAGCATGTATAAGGTTATAGGTTCTAGTCCCATTATGTGTGTAAGGTTGGGAGAACCACAGTTGCTGAGTCCCCTGGGAATGTTCCTAACTCAGTAGGTCTGGTGAATCCTGAGAATTTGTATTTCTACACATTTTCATAATGTTGATGACGCCATCTGAGGAACCACATTATTTTTTTAATGTATTTGGTACAGGGTCTCACTATGCAGCTCAGACTTGTAGTGATCCTCCTGTTCCATCCTCCCTAGTATAGGGATTCCAGGTGTGCACCACCATTCCTGGTCTAGGTGTCTGGCTCAGTATGGTGGGGAGGGGCCAGCACAGCATGTGGTACCAGGAATGGAACCCGTGTTGTCCTTGCCCTTGCTTGCCTCGACAGTTAGAGCTTAGACCAATGAGCTACCTCTGCAGCCCATGAGGAACTACATTTTAAGAACTATTAGTTAAAAGGCTGGATTCTGAAATTCCTGAACCTGATTATGCTGAAAATTTTTCCGCTCAAGTCTACTCCTACTCCCCAGAGTTACAGTGCATCCAAGGTGAAGTGCTTTATTTGTTTTCACTTAAAAACCTCTTGTCATTTTGTTCAGCTAGTCTTGTTGATGAACTGCTGGGTGAGATGACCAGTTTAGAAGCCACATTGACAGTTATTTTCTATATGGCTTTGAAGTGGTATTCTGTTTTTCTTTTGGCTTCTGTTGTTGAACAGCCTGCTGTCAGTCTGGGACCTAATTGTTACTCTTTGTAGGTAGCATTGCTTTCTCTCTAGTTTTGTGGGATTTTGTTTTGCTTTTGGTACTGGGAATCAAATTCAGGACCTTGCACTTGTCAGGCAGGTACTTAGGCCACTGAGCTATATCTTCAGCCCCCTCTGGTTTTTTTTATTCTGCCAGTTTTACTGGCTAAGTGCATAGGTTCTGAATGCTCTTCAAAATAACTTAGGGAAGCACTGAAGAAAAAAAAAAAAGTTGCCTTGTACTTACTCCTTGCCAAGTCCAAAGTCTCAATGTAGGGAGCTAAGCATTGATTTTTGTTTTTATAGCTTCTTTGGTGATATATCTAAGATGCAGATGGCATTGAGAACCATTACTAAAATGTTCATTTATCCTTTTCAGAAATGATTCAACTCTCTTAAGAGTTGCCTTTTTCCAAAACTCCACCTCATTCTGTCCTGATTTATACATGTTGTCATCTCTTTTTCTTTTCTTTTTTTAAGGAAGGCTCTACAGGGTATTCAGGGTCTAACTACTAGATCAGACTCATACTGATCTGCCTGTTTACAGCCTCCCAAGAGCTAGGATTACAGGCCTGTGCCTCCACGCCCAGTCTCAATTGCTGTCTCAGTGCACCCCTTGCGTGGGGCTGGCACAACAGGCCTAGGGATTGAACCCTGGCCCCTGCGCCTACTTGCAGGCACTTTAATCCCCTGAGCTATTTGGTTGGCCCTTGGCATCTCTTTTTAAAGTGCTGTGTTTTGGATAATTTTCTTAAGATTGATGACTCACTCATTATGTGCTCTGTTTTCCTGGTTTGCTGCTTAATTCTTCCATTGAGTATTTTATTTAAGGGCTTACTTTTTTGTTTCTCTGGAAATATGATTAAGGGCTTAGTTTTGGTTTTGTGGGGGACCAGACCTTTTCTGTTGTTTCATCCATAACATATGACAGTGGTGGTGAGCTTGTGGCACACTGCTGCAATTGATTGTTATCATTGAAAGTTTTAAAAGGCTTGCCATCACTGACATATGACTGCTTTCTTAATATCTAAAATAGTACTCTCTCTCCCAGCATTCTTTTAGGATGAGGAATAATGAAAGCTGTATAAGGACTTTGGATAACAATGAAAATCACACCCTATACATGATAGGGTTGAGAAGTGGAAGTTTGAGTCCTGTAGGGATAAGACCAGATGTTAGATTTTTTTCCTTTCATCCTCCTAATTGGACCTTCATTTCATTGACTCCTCACATCAATTCGAGAAGAAGAGCATAGGAAATTGGCTTGTAGTATGCCATCTAATCATAGTTCTGAGAGTTCTGTTACTTTAAAAGGGAAGAAGACCACAGATACTAGAGGAGACACTAATAATGTCAATTACATATACACTCAGTGAAATACACTGCTCATTTTTTGTTTTTATTTCAAAAAATATTTTGGTGGAACTGGTAATCGAGTCCAGGGCCTTTGCGCTTTCATCCTCTCAAGCCTCTTTTTTTATTTTGAGACAAGACTTTACTAAGTTCCCAAGTTATCCATGCTGGGCTCAAATTTGTGATCCTCCCATGCATGTGTGCATGTATTTTCTCTCTCCCCTCCCCTCCCCTCCTCTCCCTTCTACCCCTTTCCTCTTCCCTCCCCTCCCAGTTGTTCTTTCCTTCTGAGCAGCTTCTTTCCCTTTTACAATATCTATTGTACCTTTCAGATTTTATTTACTCTTTTGGTTTCTTACACTAGGGAGACAATACAATGTTTACTTTTTTATCTTTGGGGGCTGAATAAAGTTTCATAATACATATATACCACATTGTCTACCTATATTATGTTATATTATATTAGTTTGATACAGGATCTCACTACTGGGTTCCAGAGCTGGCATGGTACTGGGGACTGAATTGGGTCCTTGCTCTTGCCAGGCAGGCACTTAGACTACTGATCTATGCCCCCAGCCCTAAATTAAACTAATTTTCATAGCATCCCTTCTCTCTCTCTCTCTCTCTCTCTCTCTCTCTCTCTCTCTCTCTCTTTTGTTTTTTATAAAACTGGGGATTGAACTCAGGACCTTGCGCTTGCCAGGCAAGTGCTTAATCTATTGCACTATCTTCCCAGCCCTAGAGTCCCTTCTCATAGTGTGCTCTCTTTTCCAGACAAGAGTCTTGAGGCACAAACACTTCTTGTTTGGTGACCAAGTTGCATCTTGCAACAAGGTTGTTAAATGAATAGGTCTCTTTAGTGAGGAACTGTATGTAGTATGTACATTGCAATATTCAGAACAAATGGTGAAAGGGAACCCAGTTCACTGACTTTGCTTTTATTTACACAACTCTCATATACAGTCATGTAATGTGTAACAGAACACAAAACTATCACTATGCAGTACAGTCAGAAAAAATTATTGTGTTTGTCTTAGTTACTTTTTTCTCAGTTTTGAGACAAATGCCTGACACCCAGAGCTAAGGAAGAAAAGGCCTGGGTCAAGGTTACAGCTCAGCAGCACAAAGTATGCATGGAAGGAAAGGTTTACTTAGCTCACGGTGTGTGGCTCCAAAGCAAGATGGCATGGTGTAGGGATAATAGTTTCAGGTGACAGAAGACAGAAAAAGCAACTAGAGTAAAAGAGGGGGAGAACAAGCCTCTTTTCCTCCCTTTTAGAGCATAGAGGCTATCTGTCCTCAGAGGGTATTTCACTCCCACCATCTCCTGCCTCCTCTTGCTCAGAATACTGAACAACATCAGGATTCTGGCACCCTGCTGAATCACTAGCTAGACTTCTAAACTTGTTGACACAATGAACAGCATGCTAGAACTGTAAAGGACTGTCCTATATACCCTAGAATATAGAACTTCTGAGTTACTTAGTTAAAACCTCTAGACTTCTCAGGTTGACACAATGTATCAACCTTAATAGTATGGTATAAGCAAGGTATACTGTATAAAAAAGACATTGAAACTCTATAAACAAGATGTTGACACTTTTTAAAAAAATCTTTCACAATAAAAGAAAAAATATGAATTGTAAGTGTCAACAGTGCACCTCAGTCATACATCTGAAGAGTCATTAAATAAGCAGGTTATTAAACAAAGATTATCAGCAATGTCATTTAGCTGTTTATAAGAAGATACGTGATTTCATAGCCCGCTTGCCCTTCCCTCTGCCCTTCTCTGTCTTTCACCTTGCTCAACATAGCCTAGGCACTTTATCATAAAAATGTACTAAACCCAAACTGTACTTTGTAGTTACATATTTCTTGGTAAAAGTTTGTCACCTAAATTTTTATTTGTTAGTGTTACAATAGGAGCCTCTCAAACTTTAGGACAGTGATGCTGAACCTGTGGTATGCCTGCCATAGTGGGGTGTTTGTATTTGCCATCACTGTTTTGGGATTTTTCTCCAGTATGGAACATGTCAATGATACCACCATTATTTAGTCCTGTAGGCCAACAGAAAGGCACTTCCTTCTCAACTCTTCAGTGGCTAATATTTGTTGTCTAGTGAGTCAGTTATCATTTGTTATTGTTAATGTGTACATGTCTATTCATACTTTGAAAATTTACAGTGTCGGTGTCAAGATACTGTTTTCTAGATGTGTTAGACACCTAGATTAGGTGTGGGGGTGCAGGAGGATTGCAAATTTGAGCACAGCCTGGACAGTTTAAGAGTTGAGCAAAAGCCTCTCAAAATAAAGGGCTGGAGAATGTAATTCAGGGTGAAGACCCTGGGTTCAAGCCCCAGCAATGTAAATAAAATTCATTTAAAAAATTTAGAAAACCTTTAGACTGTGACTTGGATATTTATGATACTTAAATGTGGCAATTTTAATGGAAATAGTTTGAAAGCTAGAAACACACTCGGTACCTGGAGTTGTGTCAGTAGGGTAATTACATGATGAACTCTGAAACTAGAGGAAGAGAGAACAAAAAGGGATGAGATATTCAAAGTAGAAATGAAAATGTTTATTTTTATTTTTTAATTAATCAGTTTGGTACAGGGTCTTGCTACAGAGCTCAGATTCATAGTGATTCTCTTGTCTTGGTCTCCCCAGTGCCCATTGTGCCCAGGTTTCTGGGGCCAGTGTGGCGTGCAGTACTGTACCAGGGATCAAACCTGGATCCTTGTGTTTGCCAGGCAGGCGCTTAGACTGCCAATCTATCTCTCCAGCCCCCAAAGTATTTATTTTAATAAGTAGTCATTTGGAGGGAGAAAGCCATATTTTGTGGTAAGGTAAAATAGAGGGAAAGAAATCCCCTGCCTCCCAATTCAGTTCATCCAGTAAATATTTGAATGCCTATTATGAATAAATTGACCACAGTATTTACTGTATGAAGGCACAGAACTGAACGGATCCTGGGCAGTCAGTAGTCTTGTTCTAGGCAGGACCTTTCTTCACATAGAGAATTTGGGAGCAAATACAACTTAGTCAACCTATTCAGGTAATAGCAAGTTGTGAATTCTGTTAGAGAGGGGCACAAAATAGTACATTAATTTTTATGTGTTTTCTTTTGAAATTTATTTAGAGTTACACATACTTGAATGTGAAGTTTCAATTAAAAAAATACATATTTTCAGGTGCTTAGGAGAATTATATTTTTCTCCCGGTAAGAGCAAATATGCTAAATAAGCATTGTAATGAAATTTTGGCTTTTGGACTGGGGGTATAGCTCAGTGCCATACTAACTGTCTGGCAAGCGTGAGGTCCTGAGTTTCATTTCTGTATCCCCAAAAAAAGTAAAGTTGAAAATTTGGCCTTTAAGTAATTTATATTCAGTCTTAACTGTTAGTATTATAACTGTTAGTATTAAAGGCTTTTCTGACTCTAAGCTACATAAACCTGAGTATTTTGCACAAGCTTGTCATTTCTAGTTGTCAGTTTTAAAGCAATATGATTTAAATTAAATTTGGTTGTGAGCTAGCCTAAGTTTATTTTACAGCAATAGCAGTTCTCATAATTCATGCTAGATCAGAATCACCTCGATGTCCTGATATACTGTAGAGTGTTAAACTGTACCACTCTTAGTCTCTGATGTAAATCAAGGTTACACTTCCATGACCCACACTGACATGCCTAGAATTGTGTTCCACCAGTCCCTTGTCTAGCTCCCAAGTCAATTAGGTTGACACTAATGTTTAATCATCACATACTGTTATTTTATTTTTCTTTATGAACTTTAAAAAAGATTTTAACCTTTTATAGTAACACTTTAACACTTAGTTTAAAATTCTGAAAGGCA
>PVKA01043871.1:0-16510 GCA_004027165.1 Ctenomys sociabilis
TCTTTCCTTGTCAAGTAGGATCATGTGACTATAGACAGGGCTGTGGTCCAAAATGGAGTCCTTTTAAAAGCAAAGGGCAAATGCTCAAATAGCTCACGGACTAAAGCACCTGCTTAGGCACACACAGTGGCCAGGGTTCAATCCCGGGCATCCTGTGCCAGTGCCAGTGCCGACCCCACCCCTGGGCACGCTGAGACAGTGATTCAGGCTGGGCCTGATGGTGCACAGCTGTAATCCCAGCTCTTGGGAGTCTGAACACAAGTGGATCACAAGTCCAATCCACACAGTGAGACCCTGTAGACCCTGTACTAAAATAAAAAAAAAATAAAAAAAAGCTAAGAACAAGCAGAGTATGGTGCCATCCACTGGTAATCCCAGCATTTGGAAGGTGGAGTGGGTCACCATGAGTTCAAGGACAGTCTGGACAAATAGTTCAGGGTAAACCTGAATTACAAAAAGACCCTGTCACAAACAAACAAATAACAAAAAGCTGAGGGCAAAATCTCCAAAATGTGTATGGTCAATGTATTTCATATTGGCAAATTCAGTCCCAATATCTCTATGGTTCCAGTTCTGCCTTAGGTTAATTAATATAGGAAACTTTTTCACCAATGTGCCCCAGAAAATACAATCATATGAAGTATATTTTATATTTTAGTAAATAATAAAATGAAATTACACCATGAAGATTTCATCTTAGATTTTTCATGTTTCTCTCCACATTAGCCAAGGATAGCCCCTGGCTTCTCTTTCAAAGCTTGATCTCCCAAGTCCAGAGGTTCAGTGTTCTCCAAACCTAGATGGCAATCCCACAAGGAGGATTTCTTATCCTATACGCCGATAATGGAGAAAATGTCACCCCTTGGTTTCTTCTAGCACTTTCTGCCAGATGGTATTATCCTTGCCTATACTGTCATTAATTGGCATTATCAGTAAACATGCATTTCAGACACATGAAGAAATGCAGAAAAAAAAATACACACCAAGAAGCATAATTACACAGATGACATTCTTAGAGTACAGATTAGCTACAAGTAGAAGTTAATCATAAAAGGATAACGTAATGAAAAAATCTCTTTCCTCAAACTTATCGAAAACAAAATGAAAAATATTCCCCATATTTGAACCATAAAAAGAATTATGGAGGGTGGAAAAATCTTCATTAAGCTTAAGAAACTAAAGTTGCAAGTTCTTTAGAAATGAATTAACACGGGAAACACTATAATTATAACTGGTGATGTAATCAAATAGTACTTAGAAAAAGAATGCAAAAACGAGAAAACAAAATTTAAGTGAAGTTAACACACAGTCCTAATGACTAAAATAACTAATAAAGTTGGCTAAAGGAATGGAGACTACCATAAAAATTACAGAAATAGAAAATGCATGATCAATAAAATCAAAAGCTAGTGTTTGGAAATTTTCAAGGAACTTCAATGACGAAGAGGGAAAAGCCAACTAAAAATTAGGACACATGAAAAAATACACAGAATTGCTGTAGAGATTTACAAAATATGACAGCCCAAGAACAACTTCCCTAACAAACTTTCAAACCTAAAACTGCATGAGTTCTAAGGAAAGCCTAAGTTAATCAAAATCATAAAGGGAAAATCTTAACCTATGATAAAAGAAACTAAAAAATAACAGCTTCAACCCTAAAAATTTTATGTATGTGGGGCATCTTTTATTCCGAGTAACCAACTTTTAGTAAAATAATAGGTAGATTCTTTTTACCATCAGCAGTAACAATTAGAACACTCATTACAAAAAAGATAATCTGTAAGACTACGAAGCAAACTATAAAAAACTGTCAGAAAAGACAAAACACATTGATCAACCAACCAGCTACGCTCATAAATAGGAAGACTCAATATCATTGAGCTAGTCATTCTATTCAAATACAAAATGCAATGCAATGTCAATAAAAGTCCTATTTCCCCCCAACCTGAGTAAAAAAATCATGTGGTTGTATAAGACAATTTTAAAGAGTATAAAGACAGAAAAAGACTTAGCCTAGAGATAAACTTCTATATAAATATAACTATTTGAGAAATCTAGCATTATAAATCAAAGTAGAATGTACCACTCAATAAATAGCACTGAGGCAAATTGAAAATGACTTTTAACTCAAAATATAGACAAAATTAATTTCAAAAGGATGCAAGTCCAAAACTAAAAATCACATGTCAAGCTTTTAGCCATTCATGATGGGAGCATACAGTAACAACTACTACTTTGTAATGCTATTTGGCAGTGCTAGAAAGTGGAATACCTATAGTCACAAAGCTCAAGATTTACATTCAGAATTATTTAATGAGACATGTAGGATATTTACTTTAGCACTAATAAAGTACAATCTGATTATCCATCAATACATAAAATGATTAGCTGTTCTATAAAAATGGGTTAACTGTACAATATTCAAACAATAGAATATTTTATGGTAATTAAGTTCTTAATAAGATTTAATCAAATCTAGTATGACATAAGGTGCACCATTATTTTATCACTAAGAAAATGCTGCCAATTTTATGATATCACTGATTTATGAAGTATCCCGACTCCAAAGATGCTAGAATATGAAAGTGGACATCAACATACACTAATGACTATATTGTAAATACACAGTATTAGACAAAAAGCTTTTTTCATAAAATTTCAAACTATATAAAATAGTCATAAGTACTTAAAAATACACATGTGAAATCAGATGAAATTCAAGCATGGGAACATAGCTTTTAAGAGGAACAGAAAAAGTTTATAAACTTTAGATACACCTTTTAACCTTAAAAACAAACAAACGAAAAAAGGTAACTGCAGCTTTTGTACCTTTTTATATGCTAAAGGTTTCAGCTGACTCTCCCCACCATGGGACAGAGAAAAATCGATCACTCCATACTCTCCGGGCAACACACAATTATGAAATGTTTATCCTTCAAACACAGTAAAGAAACACAAGTTATTAAACATTTTTGAGAGTTTTACAGGGGATGAGGAGGAAGAAAACAGGGTGTGTGTGAATGTGTGCCTGTTTGCAAACTTACATGTGATAAAAAGTTAAAATTTTCTAAACTTAGAACATGAGGTCAGGTTGGCTGTGGTGAAACATGCCTGTAATCCAGCACTCGGGAGGCTGAAACAGGAGGATTGTTTCAAGTTCAAGATCAGCCTGGGCTACAAATTGAGATCAAGGCCAGCCTGAAGTACATGCACAGGGATACTCTGTCTCAAAAAGACAAAAACACATACCCCAAAGTCATGAATTTATTCCCCAAGGTCATGTTTCCTAGATGATGTAAACTTTTATTTTGAAATAAAATTTTAAAAGTATAAAGAATAGGCCAGTGAGATAGCTCAAAGGACTAAGCACTCGCTTTGGCAAGTGCAGGGACCAGGGTTTGATCCCCATTCCACATGCAGTGCTGGCCCCACCCCAGGGCATGCTGGCCCTGTAACTGAGTCTGGTCGTGGTGGCACATGTCTATAATCTCAGTGCTTGGAAGGCTGAAAATAGGACAATCACCACAAGTCTGAACTGTGTAGTGAAACCCTACACCAAATACACAAATGAAAAAAATAAAGTATAAAGTATAATTCTAAGGGTGAGTTCATGAAAATCTCTGGAAACAACCCTTATAATACAAAAACTGCTTCACAAAAAAATATAGATTTTGAACTGCTAGGTTTTATTAACACTGGAACAAAGCTGGTACAACAAAGAAAATGAAAAGGCAGTCTCAAGATCTGACATGGACGTAAGAATATTAATAATGTTGGCATACTGAACATAGTATTAAGCACATAGGATTAATACTACAAAAGCATGGATGAATCTATATCTGCAATCTAAATACATTCTAGATTTCATTCTTTAATAAGACTAATTAGAAATAGAAATATTAAATTGGAAAAAGAGTTATTTCCTATTATTTATCTCTAAAAGAGCCAATCAATGAAACCAGGAAAAAATATATAGTGTAAAAGAACAACTTGAAATACTGACAAATGATTTGAAAATAGCACTGTCTAATAAACTTAAAATTACTGAAAAAAATAGAATTAGCAAGAGTTCAGCAAAGCAGTTGAAAACAAGATAGCACAGCAACATTAACAATTAGAAAACAATGAAATATCAATAACAAATGTCAACAATGTTAATAAAGCCTGGTATCCTATTCATAGGGGAAAAATTAATTCATAAAAAAGGACTAGATTCAATATAGTAGCAATGTTGATTCTCTGAAAACTAGTTTATACATTTAGTAGTACACTTATTAGACCAACAGCATTTTTTTTCTTTTTTTTTTTTTTTTTTTGAGACAGGGTGTCACTATTAAGCCCATGATGGTCTTGAACTCATGGCAATCTTCCTGCCTAGGCCTCCCAAGTGCTACAATTACAGGCATGTGACACCAACAGCTTTATTAAAATGAAAGTTAACAAGTTGATTTCACTAATAAAAGTAGCCAAAGATCAAGATATTTTTAAAACTAAGACTTGGGGAAATTTTGAAGCAATCAAAAATATACATAATACAGATGAGGTTATGGTACAGGCACAACAAAGTCAATGAACAAGTACAAAAATAAATTAATATATACAAAGATTTTAGTTTATACCTGTGCCATTTGAAACCACAATCATATGCTATATGTAAAAGTCTTGAGACAACTCAGTGATATCATGTAAGAGTAAACATTTCTGCATTAGGACAATATATTTTAAAAAATGGTTGGCTGGCAAGATAGCTCAGCAGTCTAAGTGCCTGCCTGGTAAGTGCAAGGACTAAGGTTCAATCCACAGTCTGAGCTGTGTAGGAGACCCGGTACCAAATAAATAAATATTAAAAAAATTAAACAATGCTTAAAGATAACTCACTAGATATCTTCCACAAACTTAATAGACTATGGATAGAAAGATGGTAAATTCACTCAGCAAACAGTGGTTAAGTGTTAAGATTTTTTTTTTTTTTTTTGTATCTTAGGCAAGGGTCTACAGAGTGATCAGGGTCTCATTATTAGATAGGACTCATAGTGATTTGCCTGTTTACAGCCTCCCAAGAGCTGAGATTACAGGCATGTGCCACCATGCCCAGTTTCAGTTGCCTCTAAACACCCCGGGGCAGGACCAAAGTGTTTAATTTTTTAAAACAACTTTATTACGTATTATGTGTTGCCAAAGCAAGCACTAAAAATTTTATTACAGTGTCATTTTGTCATGAATCCCCCTTGCTTTGAACATACATATCCCATAACTCTTGCTACTTTCTGAGGCAGTTCTCAAACTTTTTCCATATTTATTGTTACTTGAGGTGTTCTAGCTACCCCGATATCATGAATCCATTCAAAATGTTTACCTTTCATGGATCTTTTGATTTTGGGAAAAAGCCGTAAGTCACACGGTGTCAGAACCAACCAGTGAATGAGGTGGACAAAGACACAATGAAACACACTTCAATAAGTCTCCTTTAGGTTACAGGCTTTTGGTTTCAGCATTCATCTTATTTTTAATCATGAAATAAGAATTCGAGCGGTGCTTCAGCAAGTGGCAAGATCAATAGGATAAATGTACACAATGAAGGGGAGCAGTTAATAGCAGTTTTTTTACTTTAACAAAATTTAAATTTCCACAGTTTTTGTTCACCCCATGTATATGCTGGTCAAAACTGCAGTACTTTTTCACAGGAAATAACAGGTATGATTAAAGATCATAACCAACCCTCCATTTTTACCCTGAGATAACAATAATAAACAAACAGAATATGGAACCGGACTGGGGATATAGCTCTGTGGCACAAGTGTCTCCCTGATAAGCACAAAGTTCTAGTTCAATTCTCTATACTGAAAAAACAAACAAAAATTACAGGAAACAAAATCCAATCAAACTGCAAACATGCAATAATGCTGTTTTTTGACTGGAAATATGCAAGTGAAAATGAAGTAATTTTTTAATCATTGGATTTTAAGTATTAAAAACAGTACTAGCAGACTTTCTTTTTTTTTTTTTTTTCTTTTTTGGCAGAACCAGGGATTGAACTCAGGCCCTTACGCTTGCCAGGGAAGCGCTTATTCCACTGAGCCATCTCCTTGGCACTAGAAGACTTTCTGAAAGGCAATTTGGCAGAATATATAAAAGTTCAGGGGTCAGGGAGATGGCTCAACACAATAAGTGCTTCCTGGCAAGCACAAGGGCCTGAGTTCAATCTCCAGTTCCACAAAAATAAACAAAAGAAAAAAAAATTAAAAAATATAATCCTCGAATAGGAATCTACTTCTTATAGAAAAACTACTACTTGGGTACAAAAACACGTACAGAAATAATCATTTGGTGTACTATTTATTAAACAGTAAACTAAAAAAATATAATCCAACTACCCATCAAAGTAATAGTGATTAAATAAACCTTGGCATATCTATAGTGTTGTACAGTTGTTAAAAGGGTAAAGCTGGATATGGAGGTGTACACCTGTAATCTCAGCACTTGGGAAGCTGAGACAGGAGGATCAGGAGGCTGAAACAGGAGGATAGTGAGTTCAAGACCAGCCTGGGCCACAAAGTAAGCTGAAGGCCAGCCTAAACTGCATGCATAGTGAGACCCTAACTCAAAGAGACCAAAAAAAGGTAGATAAATTTCTATTTGAGATAGGTCATAAAAAGCACTAAGAGAAAAGTTGTAGAAAGAAGAATATTAGGTAAAAATAAAGACAGGTATATATAAATGTGCTTCCCTAGCATTAAAAAAAAAAAAAAAAAAAAAAAAAAAAAGACTGCTAGCCTTTTCTTAATGTAAATGTTATTTGCTTAGCTGAATAATGGAACAAACTCAATTCTAACAATTTCTACTTGCAATTTTGAACTTGAAGATAACTGCTTAGTTGAAAGAAAGCAATCTATTGAAGTTAATCTTATGTAACTAGGCTCTTTAGTCTTTTAAAGGACAAAATCTTCCAAAACTGTCAAACTGTATCACACTTTCATATTTTCATTCCTTTGCCCTAACAAGCCTTTAGTAGCTCTCTGTGAACCTCAAGGTCCTACACAATGTTCTCCTAAACTTTTTTTTTTGGCAATTAACTCAATCAAAACTCAAGATATTATCTACTCCAACAAAGTTGATTTTGGTTGCCAAGTGAACACTATACCTACAACCTGTCATTACTCAAACACTATCATAAGGTGCTAACAATATGTCCATCTTTCCCATGCTCTTTTTATCTTTATATGAGTTTTAGTCATCTTAGCAATACAGTACAAAAAGCAAAATAATGACCATAGTTAAAGCTCAAGAATCTAAATTGTAATACTAAAATTTGTACTTCCGTCCAGACCTCTCCAAGACCTGATACATTTCATATGTTTCCAGCAAATAGGAAGTATATAGGGGTTTGGAAATTAAAAATAGCATTTTGTAATACAGAAACCATTATTGAATTCCTGTTACTCTGTTTAATGAAATCTTGTCTCATTCCTAATGTTTTTTCCTATCACTATTTTGTATTTTTTAATTAAAAAAAATTAAAAGGAACAATTAGTCTATAAAGAAAAAGAAAGCAATGCTGGGTGGTCTCAACAGTTTCAAAGCTTTCTGTCAACTTTTCATAATCACACAATAACCTGTCAGTGACTGAGAACAGAAGGCCCAACAGACTAAAAGTTTTTCTTGAGACTTATAAGCATAAAGATTGTTATGGGGTGGGCTTCTAGTTTCTGATTGACCTATGATCCAATGCTGGGATTATGAGTATGAATGTGACAGTAATCCTGACACAGGTACCCAAACACTATAAGGAAGGGAAAGAGGCTTGCTCACTGGTCTTTTCTTGATGCTTTTGCAGTTTTCCACAGCCATGAACTTCTGCCTTCTGTCATGTGTCACTCTGCCTTGGAGCCAAGTGCATATGGATGGAATAAAACCTCCATAAACTATGAACTAAAAAAAAACCTTCGTTCCCTAATTTTGGATGTCAGGTGCTTTGTTCTAGAAATGAGAGAAAAATAACCAAGATTCAGATTGCTCTATTAACAAAGTAACAATTTTGAAGCTTAATGATTATCATATCTGTTTGTTCATTCTGCTAACCATCTCAAAGGGGTTCGATTCTGTTAAAACTATGAAATACCATAAGACTAGTATTTATAGCTTTTCTCTTAAGCATATCATTAAAAGTGTCTATTATATGAATACTAAAAATTCTGATAAGATCTAATCTGATCTTGGATGTGCAATTTTAGCCCCATATTCCTTCCTGATACTTGACTCTTAGTTCCTAATTGTCATTAATCATTAACATCCTTTCTCTGATACATGCTCACACTTCTTGAGTCCAAGACTGCCATTTCTCAGTCTTCACTTTCCATACCTGCTATGTAACACCCAAGTAATTGATATTATGGGACAGATGGGAATGGATTTAATCTAGAATTAGTTCTGTCTGATGTTGAAGGAAAAGACGCACCAATAAATGCTCAGTGACAGGAAGTCCAATGTCATACATGGCAGACCTATAGTTTTTGTGCTTCCTTTCAAAAATTCTGCAGATTGTTGAGCAAAACAGTTACATGTATCCATTAATACACAAGTATGGTCACAGAATAATCAATACTGGCAATTAATTTCAGTATTTCTGATCAAGCAGTTATAAAATACTTTCTATTTTGCCAGTATTTTAAAAGTAATTTTGAGCATGAATATTTTGCCATATATATTAATTTCCTCTCCTCTGTTGCAAATATTCTGCTTATGTTTTTGTGATTTGTCTTATATGTAATCTTGCTTTTTGATAAAAATTCTCAAACCTGTATTACAATTCTGAGTTAAAACATAGTTTTTGTTAAATCTAAATTCTAATTAGAATCAAGTATTTGTCAAGACCATATGTTCAGATTGGTCTCATTGTGACTTCTGGACATCTATCACCCAAAGTTTAGGTTTCTTTACTTGTAAAATGTTGACAAATGTTTACCATAAGGTGGTTGTAAGATATTGGGAGATAATGTAAATGAACGGCAGCACAGTATATAAAATCTAATTATTACATTCATCCTCTTGAATAGAGGGTCAAATATTCCTTTATTTTAGAGATGAGGAGTTCTGAGTAAACTAATTTTTCTCAGTTTTCTCATCTATTAAAACATATATATATATATCAACTATACACAGCTCTAGTAAAGACTACATTGACATAATACAAATAAAGCCTTTGGTAACATATCTAGTATGAAAACAGCAAGTTCCTTCAGTTAAATCAAAATATTTTTAGTCTGTTCTTTACATTTTAATTACTTAATTTGTATTTATTCAACAAACAGCCCTCACCAACTGCAGTAGGCACTATGATGAGTCTAAAGGTAAACTAGAACAAGAAAACACCCCCTCTATCTTACTAAAGTTCACCATAATGAGGCAATAAGACAGGAATTAATTAATAACTCAAGTGTCAAGTATGGTAAGCAGTATGAAGGGATAACTGAAAAGGGCAAATAATAGTGGAGTTTGCCCTGATCACAGAAATAAATACAGGCTTCTTTGGAAAATTCTCTTTTGTAAACTATAAGCAGCTAGTAGGCATAGTGAAATAAGAAAGAATGCTTTAGGCAAAGAGAATACAATCTATGTCCTTTGAATTTCTATGTATTTTTATCTCCACTCCAGTAAGTGGTAACTTGATACAAGGTACTGGAAAAAGTTCACACAGACTATGAAGGAAACACTAAAAAGGAGTGAGCAAAAGAGTTTTGTACAGTACATAATCCTAAAAGCGATGCTGTTTTTTAAAGTTGTTTGTATTGCTGCTGCTTGGTGCAGATGGAAACATTTCTATTTCACAAGAATATGGTAACAAAACAAAAAGAACTTGAGGTTAGAAGAATAAATGTGACATCAATTCGCAATCTAATGATGAGAAAAGTTGTTAACTATTGTTAGCAAAAGAATGCAGAAAAATTGAAAGGATAATCAAGAGATAAATTCAATAGGATCCAGTAACATTAGACAGAAGTAAGAGAGATGAGATAGGGCAAATTTTAACTTTCTGATTTCCATTACTAGTTAGATGACACATTTTTCAGACAGAGAAACTTGGACTGGACTTGAAAAGCAGAGACACTACATTCAGTTTTAGATAGGTTGACGTGATATTTCTGAGATATATAACAGAAGGTATCAAATAGGCAACTAGGAGAATAGATCCTGAAATGAAGGCAAGATCTTGGTGTATATACGTATTTATAAATGATACTTGTTAAGAGTTTTACCCCATCTGAACTTACTGTAGATAGCTAAAGTCATCAAATATTAAGTACTAATGACTTATTTATAAATTTTCTCCTGTATATATCAATGAACACCATTTGGGCTTATTGGGACACTGCTAGTATCATGTTTTGAACTGTAATAGTATGTAACTGTTCTCCATTGTAGCATCTCCAAAAGAACATAAGACATTCATGAGTCTTATTTATGATGTCCTTATTTCAGAAAAATTTAAATACAAAGGTAATTTAGTCTTATTAATTCATCTAAAAATATCAACTCCCATTCCTGCATACTGTTCAAGTTACCATAAAAATAAATACCTATTATGTCTATTATGCCACACTCATTAATTATATGCAGAAAGCCATGACAATTAACAGCAAATATTTTACCCTGAACAATATGTCCTATCTAGATTCCATAATATTAGTGAATGGCACCACCTCTCACTCAGTTTCTAATTAAAACTTAGATTCATCCTCCTCAAATTTCCATATCTAATTCACCAGCAAGTGCTGTTAGATGTAACTTAAAAATATATCATAAAATCAACTGTTTTCTACAACCTCTGTCAATACCACTGGTTGATTGGTATGAGTGTATCGTAACACTCAGCTTAGAATACAATTTTTTAAAAATTAAAACAAAAAGGCCCTGCTACTCTCCAACTCAAAGCCCTAACTCCTAAAAGACACACTGATGTGGTCTGGATAGCTCCTGGCCTTCTTTGTTCCTCCTTTAAATTCCTCACTTTGTTCCAGAAACGTCAGTCCTGTTCAAATCAGTGGTAAAGTAAGTTTATTCTTGACTAAGGGCATTTGTACTCACTCTCTTTTTCTCTGCCTTGAATATGATTCACTCAGGAATTCATACAGCTTGATGAGGTTACATGCTCAGACATTACTGTCTCAAAGAAACCTTACATAAAATAATCTAGAGGTATGGTGGTGGAGATGCTGGAAAGATTGAACAAAATCTGCATCCTTGTAGCCCACTGGGTGGGCTACAAGGGAAAGGCTATTACATAATACAAAAGCCTTACCCTCAAAATATGAAACAAATAGATTTGAGGCCCAACTCCATGAGTTGAAAAAGAAAAGTTACAAGACTTCGAGAGAGGAAAAAATGATGATGAAGAAAACTGTGATTGGTAATTAAAGGAAAAAGAACTATACAAAATCAGATTCATAAATGGATGACTCAGGGCCAGCCAAATAGCTCAGCGGATGAAAGAGCCTGCAAGCAGGTGCAGGAACCAGGGGTTTGATCCCCGGGCCTGCTGTACCAGCCCTACCCCTGGGGTGCAGTAAGATAGCAATTGAGACTGGGTGTGGTGGTACGCACCTGTAAGCCCACTCTTGGGAGCCTGTAAACAGGTGGATCACTACTAGTCCGATCCATTAGTGAAGACCCTGAACACCCTGTAGTTCTTTCCCTAAAATACAAAATAAAACAAGACAAAAAAGTCATCAAAAAACATTTGATGACTCAAATGTTGGGGTTGGTTGATAATGTTAAAAAAGAAAGAATGATTGAAAAGAGACTTTCAACAAAGAGCTGAAATACATAAAATATTAACTGGAAATGCTACAATTAAAAACACAGTATTTGAAATTAATAACTGGGTGAATTAATTAGAAGTCTGGACATGGCAAAGGAAAGGGTTAAAAATCCAAAGGCAAGTCAATAGAAAATATATAAAAAGCATAGGAGGAACAGTGCAAACAACAAGAAGAAATTAAAAGGCACGTAACAAAAACAATCTGATTGGGCTGGGGAGATAGCGTGGGGTTATAAGTGCTTGCCTGGCAAGCATAAGGTCCTGAGTTCAATCCCTGGTACCAGAAAAAAAAAAAAAATCTGATTAGTAAGTGGAGTGTCAGACAAAGCAAAAGTAAGAGACAAAGGGACAATGGCCACTTTTCAAAACTGACAGAAGCCACCAACCTACATATTAAAAAGGGCAGTAAACCCCAAGCTTTATTAAATGAAAAACTATGTCGAGGCACTTCATAAGTCTTAACTGTTGAAAACAAAGAAAAATTCCAAACAGCTGCTGGGGGAGATGGGGGAAAATATACATTATCCTAGAATAAAAAATTTTCAACTACTTTTCACCAGAAAAGTCAGAGACCAGGAAACAATGGAATGCCAACTTTTTTTTTTTTAAATGTGTTTATAACAGAGTCTACAGGGTCTCATGTGCCCCAGGGATAGGACTGGCACAGCAGGCCGAAAATCAAATCCTAGTCCCTGTGCTTGCCTAAGCAGCTGCGTTAGTCCCCTGAGCTATCTGGCCAGCCCTATGGACTGCCAACTTTAAAAGTACCAAATAAATAAAATTGACAAGCAAAAATTCTGTAATCATTAAAAACACTCTTGAAAATAAAGGTGTAATAAAAACCTTTCAAGAAAACAAGGGCCGGGGAGATGGCTTAGTGGCATAAGTGCTTCCCTGGCAATCTCAAGGGCCTGAGTTCAATCTCCAGTTCCACCAAAAAAAAAAAAAAAGAAAAGAAAACAAAAGTGGCACTGAATTAATTGCACTAGGAGCAATACTCACAGAGTTCTTCTAGCTGCAAATTCAAGCTGGTGAGATAGAAAGCACCAAAAAAGACAAAACGTATGAAATGATAGGGACTATTTAAAACAATAATATTGTGGTATTTACATGTAACAACTATAAGACAAAGGATAGGGGAAGCAAAAAAACATGATGGCTTTAAATGTCTTACATTGTTCTAAAGGCAATAAAAAAAAATGTAACACAGACTATGGTAAGTCAATAGAATGTACTTACAGAGTAACCACTAACACATTACATATACCAGCTAACAGCAACAGCTAACAACAACAACAAAAAACAGAAGACAAGAAAAAAGGGTGAGAGGGGATATCAATGTTGTACTTTAAACCAACTACATCGGAATTCCACTAAAAGTAAATTATGTAAATACTATAAAAGAATAATATTCTCAGATAAAAAAAAGTGGAATATAAAATGCTTACATGACACTTTAACCATAAAGGTGAAAATACACAATAGCTAACACAAACTGGTACTGCCATACTAAGGTGAAACAAAGTAGACATACAGTTTTCATACTGACACCAAGTGCTATATTATAACTATAGACAAACTGATCATGAAAGTTTAGCAATCCTAAATTGTATGCACTAAGTAACAGTTTCAATACAAAATAGCTTCACCCCTATCATTTCTATCTACTCTTCTCTCCTGGTTTTCCTTTTGTATTCACTATATTTTTCATAATTAGACATTATTTATTTTTGCCCATAGAACATAAATGCCAAAAGGCAGAGAACTAAGCTCTCTTTATCACACCTTATCCTCAAGAAAAATAAAGTTTTTTGAGTGCCTCATATATTAGTGCTTTATAAAGGTTGAGCAAATTCCATTAGCAACTTTCTTTCTTAGTGCTTATTTTCAAAGGTTTATATTACACATTAATTTCTTCAACTACTCAATTCTTACATAGTAGTAAATGTATCAGCTAATATTTTGCATGAGGAATTTAAATAGAAGTTTAGAAAATGTTACTGGGAAATATATAGAACAAAGGTTCTAAAATTAAGAGATCATCAAATATGCCTTTTCTATTCAGTATATATATATAAATTCACATAAAATACAATTATATGATCTTTCATGTTTATTTAACTTCACAGAAAATCCAAAAATGTGTCTGAAGTGTTTTATCTAAACACCAACTGTTCCTTTTGGTAACATAATACTATATGGTAGAGACATACATCTAAATTAAACACATTTTAAAATCCAACATTTTTCCAAGTGGTCAAAAAGAAATCTTAAAAATCAAACTTACAAATTCTAAGAAGATATGTCAAGTAATTTAACCTTTAATACTTGGAATGACTTTTACAGCCACATTGGTAATTTACATATACAGTGGAGATCACTGAAAGAGCTTCCTGTTGCACTGCAGCAAGAAATTGTATTATAATGCAAATTAAAAAGATTTGCTACAAGAGTGCAGCAAGATAACCTCATTGAGGAATAAGATTTTGGAACTTGGTACAGTGAGTTAAATATTTTCTTCATGTTATAAAGTATTGTGTTTTCAGAATGAACACTATCACTGTAGAGCATACTAACAACTGTTAGGAATTAATGATTCATACGTACTTAATTTTATTATATGTGGCTCTCAAAATGTTAGTACATGAAATGTTAAGTTTAAACATAATAAGGTAAGCCCAAGATGGAGACTTAGGACATAAAAATTTTGTTCATTATTGCACCTATTTTTCTTTTACATAAAAATGAAAATTTTACACCATAATCCTCCCCAAAAGTGAATAGACAAATCGTAAAATTACAGACATATTGGCATTAAACACAAAATCTACAATGAATTTTTTGTGTGTGAACTGATATACAGCATTAGCATACAATAAAATTTGGTTAACTATGCTCATGCAAATAAAAACCCTCCAAAATCATTTTTTATGCATTTTATAAAATGGTCTTAAAGACATATTTCCATAAATATTTCTGGCACAATTGAGTCCATGACAAAAATACAAAGCTATCCATTATTCTTTATGCTATAGGTTTTAACACATGCCTTTGTACTGCTGAAATAGAAATAACCTGCTTGGGAGAACTGAGTTAGTGAAACATTTAAAAACCAACACATTGTGACCAACATTAGCTGCTTTGATATATAACAGCCTTCCATAACCACTGGTGTCATACTGCTGTAAATAAGGACAAATTAAACACCATGATATTAAGACACAATTGAAATTATCTTTTTAAAAACAAAAGGTTGTTTCATAAACATGAGGGAATCTTTAAAAGAAAAATAGTCACATCAATTGCAATACATACTGGAAAGTGACAATATGTCATTTTCCAAAATAGTAGCTTCTTTATTATATTCCCCATCAATTATAACCTATCTTGGAAATACACCATAAACATAGTGGTGCATTACATATATATGAAAATGCTCCATTATTCAGTGTGATAAACTTAAGTCAGAATATGGTTCAAAATTTCAAAATACTATGTTCAAACAAAAGAACTAAATACTAAAGTGGATATAGGTACAAATTTAGCAGTAAATTATGTTTTGGTTCAACATACAGGTTATACAATTGTATAAATGATACTGTCTTGAGAAATTTGTGTTTTTAGAATTACAATGAAGAAAAGACAAAAATGTACTCAAAGTCCAAATAAAGTTCTACTCTCCCAATCTGAGAAAAAAATAAAAACAAAATTCCATTTCATGTTTATAAGACTGATAGCTACAACAATGATGGCTGTATTACTTCTACCCTGCCCCTCCCACACCACCAATTTTTTGGCTCCAAAATAAAGTACAATGATAAAATTCTGATGAAAAACTATGTTATGGGGCAACCTATCATATACTATGGCTAAATATGAATTTACAGAAAAAGCACATCCCATTTTCAGCACTTTTTTCATAAACATGCAACTCACTATAAAATACAAAACACTTGGCTTTAAAGAACTGATTTTTCAAGACACTGCATCAATAAAATTTTTCCTTCAGATTAACTTTACAGTGTTATGAAGAACTAAAACATTTCTAATGTGTATATATCAGATCTGTTTTATAGTGTAATAATTTGCTTTTTCAAACAATGTTCAAGAGGAAAATCTATACACAATAACATTCTAGACTATTAAAACTCATTCAAATTACAGAATTTTATTGATACAGTAGATTAATAAAAACTGAAATGGTATGATAAAAATGGGATAAAGAATTCAGTACATTATTCTATAACACACTCTTTAAAATTAAAATATTTTAAATCTCTTCTTAAAATTTTCATTGCCAAGAAAGGCCAGAAAATTCTGGGACCAATACTGAGGTGTAAAACAACCAAACAATTTCAGGACTATTTCACAATTTGCATGGTGCCCTCCTGTCAGAGGCATCATTCTGATGCAATGGCAGACAGCTTAGCACCACTGAAGATTTAGGGTGCTCAGGAACAAACACAAGTTACGATACACAAAGGGAAAAAGACCACTTAACTCTCCAACAAATAGTGACATCAAGAAAATGACACTAATTGTTAAAAAAAATTCACAGTAAAATTGCAGAGGATACAAATACACTGACAGACTACTGCTTAAGATCTATCCTAACAAATTCTTTTCAAACCAATAGATCCAATAAACAGTTGATACCGTCAGTTTAAAGCCGCAGATAAAAGCTACACAAGCACT
>PVKA01043872.1:0-16510 GCA_004027165.1 Ctenomys sociabilis
GGCAGGATCAGGGTGCTCCTGCTACTGCCTCCTGCATCTGAGCTGAGCTCACTTCTCAGTAAACAAACATGGGTGCTATATCCCTACCTGGCCCTGCTCTTTCTCCCAAGTCTTACTGGGTATGCTCTTTAAGGCCAAATTAAGTGTTCATAAACATGTAAATAAAGCTTTAACAACTGTAGCCAAATGTGTTACTCTTATTTTCTCAACAGCTTGCCCATGCGTTTTTACGTAGTACTCGCAGTACAATATCAACATTAGCAAATATATCTTTACACGGTCATCAATTTGCATTTCCCTTTCTAGATTGTGAGACCCTGCAAGCTAGCAACGTGTTTTTTGATCTTTATTTCTATACTTTACCTGAGATTAATGCTTATCCTGGTAAATAGCTGGCAAATAAACAGTAGTTATGTTAGGTCAACTTCAGTTTGTTTCTTTTCCAAGAGGAACAGATGTCCTTTCGTTTTAAACAACTTTAATTATAAGGCAACAGCAAATACAACAGATTTTTATGTGCATTTTTATAATTTTAAAACATTTTAAAGTAAAGATAAAGGGTCATCATTTTTGCAATGTTTGAATTTTTAAATGCAGAAGAATTTAGGCATAATATCTTGTTTGTTTGTTCGTTCTAGCCAGAAAAACATTCACAGTTTCAGGCCTGCTACTTAATCCCTGAGTTTCTGGCCTTGAAAGTTCAGTGTGTCTTTAGCTCTAAAAGATCAAATGAAGCCAGTTGTCCTGTCACTTGAAACACTTGAGAAGTGGCCAGATCTGCCTAAGAATTTCCCCCTACTTTCTGTCTTTCTGCCAGGCCAGACCAGTGGTCCATTTGAAGAATCAAGTGAACATCAATCCCTTTTGTGCAGACCTTCCTGGGCAGCAAGCCCATGTTTGGGCACGGCATGGAGGTCTGTGCCACGGAAGCCGATGGTGATTCCTCCACAGCAGGCACCCAGGCTCATCCAGCACTGCGACAAGAGGGCCCACAGGCAGCTCCAGCTCTGCTGCATCACCTGCCTGTTTTAAAAATAGTGTGCTCCAGTAAACACCATTGTGAACCTGCAGGAAGACAGAGCCGCCGCCACCAAGATCTCATGTGTGCTTGTGCCTTTTTAAACTTTACTAACAATCAGAAAATTGACTTTTATTCTAAAATATGATATTGAATCAGCCCCTGGTCAATGCTTCTGATTTATTAACTTGAAGAAAAAGATCTGTGGTGCAGGGCAGGATGGATGGGTTAAGTTTAAACAAAGACAAAGAGAGGATCCCTGTGGCCATGGAAATGCCACCAAACCCAGCACCTGAGAGCTGCTGACTTCTGCAGTAATTTGTCACTGTCACAGTCAAATGGACTTGTCTGGTCTCACATTAAGACATGGTCCTGCTTTGTACAAATTCCTCTCAGTAGTGTCCACTGACACAATTATTAAAAATGCATCCTAGTTCACTGTCTGAATGGAGCCTCAGGCCACTGCTTGGTCCTTGTCTTTGCTTCCAAATCACCTTTGGTCCTGAAAGAAACTGAATCTCCCCTTTCTGTAGCCAGCACCTGTAATAGAGGCCAAGGCCTCTATTTGCACTTCCCTAAAACTGACCAAAACATCAGAGAAAACATTAGTGTTGGGTTCAGGAAGGAGCCAGAAACAGGTCCCCCTTGGGAGCGGCGGGAACCACATGGGGACTGTGCCCGGTGCCCCCATAAGTGAGAGGATATGGAAATCTGAGCACCAGGAGAACAGGGCCTGTATTCTGCTTTGTCATTTGTGACCTGAGCGGACTTTCCCGCATCAGGGCGTCTTGTCTGCACAGAGCAGATTCAGGGCTCCACACAGCAGGGGTCCACAACTTCACTTTTTAAAATGTTACTTGGCAGGCCATTTGCTCCTCTCTGCCAATTTCTAACTTGTTAATTTACAATGCTGACCAAACATATTAGAATAACAACTTTAGGAAACAAATCTTTCAGTCTGGAAGCAGAAAGGAGACAGATATGGAGTAATGCCATTCAAATCCAAGAACAGTGACAGTGACAAGACAAAGCAGGGAGGTAGACAAAGCTGCTGTGATTTTATATTCTGCTTTTTAATCTTTTTCTTCTTGTAACTGGCAACTATTTGTATATTCCTGATGCAGGCAATCATTCCATCATTGAAATAAGTGAAAGCTAAGGTTTCAGACATTATAAAGTGAGAATACCACTTTAGTAAAACTCTCCCTTCTACTTATGAAAAATAAATAGGGCATGTTTTTCTTCTTTACAAAAGAAATCCTTATCAAGTTATATTAAGTTTAAATTGTTCAGGAGAAAGCTTTTACACATAGCTGTCATGTAGTACAGAGAATCAAAGGACCTCAATTAATGCCCTGCCCACACCATGCTCTTCTGATCATGCACACTTCAGTCAGCTGACCCCATGTGCTTGTTTTCTTCTTCATAAAACAAAGACAGTAATACCTGCTTTATGGACTTGTTGTGATCAAATGAAAGTAATTATATAGAAGCTTTGGGTTACACAAGTCTATCTCTTTGTAAAGTCCTGGAGCATTTGCCAAACAACCATAATTCTGAGTGCTGGGGCATATCTGTGATTGACAGATTCTGTGATCTAAGAAGTATGTGTGCTTCCATCTGCAATTTTGCTCTTAGAGATGTCCACTTTGTGTTACAATTCTTAGACTCTATTGGGCATATAATAATCATATAACCTTTTAGGTAAACTACCATCACTGTATAATTTCAGAATTTCATATGATGAGATCTGCTATTTAAAAATAACATTTGGGGGGCTGGAGAGATAGCTCTGTGCTCTAAGTGCCTGCCTGGCAAGTGCAAGAAACCAAGTTCAATCCCCCTTACTGCATAACTTGCTGCTGGGCATCCCATGCTGGCTTGAAAACTGGGTGTGGTGGTGCAGGCCTGTAATCCCAGCGCTGTGGAGGCTAAGACAGGAGGTTCACTACAAGTCAGAGCTGTGTAGCGAGACCCTGTATAAAATAAATAAATAAATAAATAAATAATGTTTACAAAACAATATTTTGTGTGTTTTCACTGCCTCGCAGACATGCATCTGCTGTGTAAAGTAAGGGCCATGGTGCACGCATTCCTTCACAACTTCACAAGTGCAGCTACACCACAAATGGTATGTGCAGGATCTTCTAAAGGCAGAACCTGTCATGAACTGATGGAAAGTGAAAGAACTGCATGCATGTCTGTCTCTGTGGATGCAGATGGAGGGAAATGCCTGTGCACTTGTGTATACAGATCTGATTAGGAGCTGCCCTTCTGAGGCCTCTGCAGGTCTGTGCAGGCCTCTGCTGACCTGCTCACTCAGTGCACCAACAAGGGATCCTGGTGGGATAGTTTCAAGAATGCCAGCTATAGCACACTGGCACACTTGGAATTCTCTCCAAGTTGCGAGATGCCAAGGGCTTGCAGGATTTCCTTAGGATCCTCTCCAGCCACTGCACCTTGGAGTCTTCCTGTGTCTTACAGCAGATTCTCAGGCTTCTGCAACTTTCATCATTATTCTCTAGGAGTACACAGAACACCTCTGGCAGAACCAGGCATTGAACTTAGGCCCTTGTTTGCCCAACCAGAGCAGAGGGTGATGGCCTTGTGCAAGTCTGTGGGTTCTGAGCACACTCCAGTCTGGACCTGTAACTCTGCTGGAGATTCATTGGGCTCAGACAGCCCCTCCAGCTGCTTACCCAGGCCTGGGTGTGCAGGAGACCAGAAGCTCTGAAGTAGTCCTTGAAATAAACCTGAAGCATGATCTCATATAAAACCTAATCTCTTTTATGATTTCTAAAATTATTTTGGCCCTTTTAATGTAGCTCAGTAGTCAGCACTGCAGGGGCTGGGGAGACAGCTCAGTAGAATAAGTGTTTGCCTTGCAAGCACAAGGGCCTAAGTTCAATGCCTGGTTCTGAAAAAAAAAAAAAAAAAAAAAAGTCAGCACTGCAAAATGTTCTGAGTACAGGCTTGCTGAGTACCATGGGGTCAGTTTTCTCCCCTCTACTCAAATTGTCACTGCCTCTGTTCAGGTCTTCATCTTCTTTCTCCTGAATCATGGTGATCACCTCCTACCTGGTCTTTTTGCCTTTCATCCCCACTCCACCTTGCCCACTTTCTGTGTTGAGAACATGAACCATCTAACCACAACTCCATCTTAGCATTCTCTGCTGGCAAGCCTTTCATACTTCCTATTGCCTTCAGCGTAAGACCCAGACTCCTCAGGTAGGACACAAGAACCTCAGTGACTCTGGCTACTGCTCCTCCCTTCTTCACTAGCAACACCAAGCTTTCTCAAGTGAGGCCTTTTAGGGCTCTCTTCCTTTACTTGGAACATACTTTTCCTCATCCAGCCAGCCTAGGGATCACCTCCCTGGAGAACTATTTGAAAGAAAAATCACTTCCTCGATCCCGCCCACATATAATGGAGTATTATTCAGCTATTAAGAATGATAAAATTGAAGCATTTATATTGAAGTGGATGCCACTTGAACATATACTCATAAATGAAATAAATCAGACATACCTTTGTAAATATTGTATAGTCTCCCTAGTATAAGAAGTTAAAAGAAGAAATACAAATAGAAATGTACAACAACAACTAAAGACAATTGAGTCAGATAGGGCAAAGTCAACGGCATATGCTGCAGGGTACTAATCAGCTTTTCTTCTGGATGGTTAACAACCTAAGTTCACAAATTAAAATTGGAGAAATCGAAGAGCTGCAAGGCCAGCCAACATTTTGGCCCTAGCCTTTCAAGGTCAGCGAAGACTCAGGACATAGGAGAACTTGTACTGTAACATCATGAAACTCAGTTGAGCCCCAAATTTTCTGAACAAGGAGATTATGGAGCCACAGAGGAAAGAGATTGAAGTTCTATAGTGTGCCTGGGGAGAGTCACATGGAGAGAAGACTTTCTCTCAGGCTCTCACAGAGAGCAAACTGGTCAAGCATTGGCCGTGACTCATCCACATGGATGACACAGACAAAGGATCTACAGGATAATGTACAGGATTACACGATAAACTCTGAGGGGATTCCACTGACCTCATCAGAAACAAAAACTACATGTTTTGGTATATAGGTCTTGCTCTATCTCGGTCTTAACCATCCAGCAGAAAAGTATAAAAATGAAGTATACAACGCAGGGCCATAATAATAATAAGTTGAGCTGTATGTAAATGGCTAGTCAACATCTTCTTCAGATAACTCACTATTATTGTGGAATGCTGGACTGTGTTGGATTGTGTCGCCAAGTTCAGGCACCTAAATTGGTTTAATGACAATGGAGCACCCATCTTTGACAGGTGTAGACAAAAAAAGGGTTATAGAAGGAAACAATCACAACGTGTGGATATAAACAGTACAGTTAGGATAAATAGGCCATGCTTCTACATAATTCTATGAAAAGCAAGATTTGCAGTAATAGTGATTGAACAAGATATTATGTTGGCTTCTAGTACTATGGACAACCACTAGGAAAATAACGAGGTGGAAAGTATTAATTATTGAATCTGTGATATAATTCAGGTATAAAAAAATAAGTAAACAGCTACACTCTCTTAATGTACTGATAAGAGACATCTGCTATAATAATGTCTGTAAGTATAATATCATGTATGCACCTTGTACAATACCAAAACATTATGAAAACAGTTTGCAATGTATTAATTTATCAAATCTATCCTGTTAAGGTGTCTTAGAACTGTCTCATTGATATTTGTACTTCAATAAAATTAAAAAAAGATAAATAAGTAAAATCTCTAAAGAAGAAAAAAAAAATCAGGAACTAAGAACTTAGCAAGGAACATACTTCTTAGGTCCACAGAGTGTTGAGAAGTAGCAATCCTAAGAAAGTCCTGGTAGAAGTCATGCTCCAGCCTCCGCACACATGATTCACAAGTGTTAGTAAAGTCCAGAAAAGGAGAGTCACACTGAGCTATAGTTTCCCCCAGCCTCGGACTAAAAGCCAGGGATGTCAAGAAGCTGGCCACCTGTCAGTGCCCAGGCCTGGCACCCAGGTAACAGATGGCAGAAAGGCCCACACACAAGCAGCTGCAAGTCACCTGGAAGAAGGAAGACTAAAAAGATAGCAGAAACAAGTATAAGCTCAGGAACCCGAAAAGCTGAGTTCTGGCCACAGCACACTTAGAACTCCAATTACCATTTTAATGTGAAAGTCTTCAGCTCTCATTGGGCTGTCCCCTGTGGGGACGTGGCCTTGGGATTCCAAATGTCCTTCAGGGGGAATGGAGGACAGAATATCCGCAGAACATCTCTGCTTAGAGGAGACCCTGTTCGTTAGTGAAGATGTATCTGAAGGAAATGTCATGCTGCTTAAGATGCGTAGGAAATCCCTAAAAGTGAGGCATAAATAGGGGCTACATAGCCTGTTCTTCAGAGGCAAGGAAGATGCCTTAAAGGGCACATGGGCAAGTGCCAGCTGCTCTCAGTGCCACCTGCTCTGTTGCTCAGGTGAGACACAAACAGATTGGCCAGGGGATGTTATCTCTGAGCCAGTAGGTGCACCTGTGTTCTTATAATCATAATTAAATTCATTTATGCACATATTGTGTAACTCAATAAAATTGAAAAGGAAATTCTATTTTATGATACTAAAGAATATTAACCTGAGAAAACATGCCTCTAAAAATATTGTGGAATTACAAATGGATAAGTTAATTATTTGGGGAAAGATTGTGAAAATGCAGATTCAAATTACTCTCAGACAGTTCCATAGCTATCTTGGAGTTTTGATTCCACTAGGATCAGATATTAGAACTGGCATTCACATAAAAAGACAACAAGCAGATTTCTATATTTTAAAATGAGATATTTCAATATGTGCGAATTACTTGTACAACTTCCCATTGACTTTTTCAATTCACTGCTAGGCATGTGTGTGCATGCATGTGTGTGTGTGTGTGTGTGTGTGTGTGTGTGAGCGTGTGTATGTGTATTGTAACCAAAGAAAATGTTCTTTCTGAAAATCAAACCAACACACCCACACCACCGCCTGAGCCTGAAAGGTCATTGGCATGGCTCCGAGCGCAGAGTGCTTCTGTCGAGCTGAACCCTCACTGGCCTTGCTTGAACAGCTGTGCAAGGCCCTATGGCCACTACAGCACAGGCAACACGGCTGCTTCCAAAGACAACAGGTGTCCCTGATTTCAAGTCTTTCTTAAATTTCAACAGAGACTGCAGTATGGTCATGGAAAAAAGTTGAACGAGAGGGGAGAGAGTCAGGGGTGTGTGGTGAATGGTGTGGCCCGTAGTCAGTGCATGTGCAGTGCCAGGGAGCTGCAGTTGGCAAGCCCAGCATGATAAAGATGTCCTGGTCAGTTCTCAGTGCCACCTGTCCTGAATGACTTATCTTATTTTCTCTGAGTAGTGACAGGATGCCAGCTCGCAAAGCTATCTTTCCCAGAGACAGTGGTAACTGTTTACCACAAGACTGGCATTGCCAAGGGTCAACAGAAACATGCCAGCCAACAGGGCATGGACCAAGTAGAAGAAAGGCATTAGTTGTATGAAAGATGTGCTAAACTCTTCTGAAAATGGAATGTAGATCATGGTATATGAACGGTTTCATTGAAGACTAATACTGTATTTTATGGGAGCAAGTATGTGCAATTAAAGTACAACCTTCAGTTTACAGTGTCTTAAATTGTACACAAGCTGTCTTACCACCTTGAGGGTCCAAAGCGGAGAGTGGGTCTTCAGAACTCTGAAAACAGACATAGCCTGCACCCACAGCCTGTGGTGCTCATCCCTGCCTCTCATCCTCCTACGAGAGCCATCATCTCAGTCAACATGAGTTCCTTTCCTGGCACGCGCACGTGCACACACACACACACACATTCCTTTTTCAGTACAATTAAAAGCACTGTTTAAAAAAGGCAAGTGTGGCAGTGCACACCTATAATGCCAGCTTTCACGAAGCTCAGACCTCAGAGGGATAGTGGTAAGTTGGGAAACCAACTGGAGCTACAAAGTAAACTCAAGGCCAGCCTGAACTGCACAGTGAGATCTTGTCTCAAAAAGACAATAAATAAATAAATAAATGCACATTGTACTGTTCAGCAACTTGTTTTATCATCTCATTCCAGGGTGACACTTTTTTATTGAGGTATAATTGATAAGATAGTATATATTTATAGTGCAGGATATGATATTTTGCTGGTCATGTACATCACAAAACTATTAATACAATCAAACTAACTTATATACACATCATCTCACGTAATTGGCTTTATTTTTTCCTTTGGCATTTGTATTAGTTACTCTTCTTTCATTGCGGGGACAAATACCTGACACTCAAAGTGAAGGAAGGAAAGGTTTATTTAGCTCACAGTTACTGGAGGCTTCAAGACACTAGAGGAGAGCCGGGGTGCTGCTGTGTCCAGGACGACCCTCTCCACATCTTTGAGAAAGCACAGGCTAGCCAGTTTAGCGGTTCGCGTCCCTCTGGCCCTGCCCCTCGGGCCCGCCCTGGTCTTCTAGCCCCACCGTTCAAGCCACTCGTTGCTTCTCCAACCGTGTCTGCCCCATAATTTACATGAGGCTTTGGAGGGACAACTAGACACAAACCATCACAGTATTAATAACACTTAAGATCTACTCTCAGCACATTTTATGTATAAAATGTGATGTTTTTAACCATATTTGTACATTTTTATTTACTACTTACGATTTTTATTATGACTAGCTGCACTGTACACTAGATCTCCAGAGCTTGTTTGTCCTGCATAAACAAACGCAGACCCCTGGAACAACACTTCCTCCTCGTCCCAGCTCCTCACAGCCTCCTTCGAAGGTTTCTGCTTCCATGATTTCCCCTTCTTTAGACTGCACATCTATGCGAGACTGGCAGTGTTTGTTTTCTGTGCCTGTGTACTTCACGTACACTGTCTCAAAGGCTTCTCTGTGTTGTCACAGTTTATCAAATGTCTCTCATTTTTAAAGTTGAGTAATATTCCTTTATATCATGTGCCACATTTTCTTTATCCATTCATCCATGATGGACACAGATGGCGAGTATCTGTACAACAAACACTGGAGTGTAGATATCTTTTCAAGACAGTGACTTCATTTCCTTTGGATGTACAGATGACCCTGGACTAAATGAGTTTGATCTGTTAAAGTAAACATATTTGAAAACTTTTTTGAGATTTGTAACAATTTGAAAACATTCACAGAAAGACCACATAGCCTAAAAATAGCAAAGAAATTAAGAGAAAGACTAAGTACATTGTGATTGTAGAAAATATCTAGATTATAATTTCCTGCCATCAAAGATATATACATCTAACTGTCTGATTGACATTTGTACTTCAATAAAATAAAACAAATAAATAAATAGATAGATAGATATGTACATCTATGACAAAAAGTTAAAATTTAGCAAAAATTATATCCACAAACACATTGTATATGATGCTACTCACCACAGAGAAAAACATAAATAAAGATTAAGATCTGGTATTAACTCATATAAAATTCACAATTGCATCTACTGTGTCATGGTTGTAGATTCGTGGCCAACTCCCCTGGCAATTGTGGTGAGATTAATGTTCCCTGTTATTCTAATCCTCTCCACAGGAGCAATTTGCCTGTCTGGTAAATCTTATATTGCAGTGAAATGCGATCCCTCATTGTTGTCACAAATTTTTCACTGTACCTGCACAAAAACACACAGAACAGTGTTCATTAGCTCTTTATGTTAGTAGACTTCAGGCTAACAGCATGCCAGCTGTATAGTCTAAGAGGAGCCAAAATTATATGCATCTTTTCAACTACACAGTTGGAAGGGGGTTCCCCCCATGCCCACCTCACGCGGAAGTTGATCGTGCTCCTAGAAGTAGGACTGTTGGCCCACAGGGCTTGATGTCTGTTCTTCTTGCAGCTTTGTTGACATTTGCCTCACACATTTAAGTGCTCTGATGCTGGGAACTCTCAGTTGTTACATGCTGTACATGAATTAGCATTTCATTGTTAGGTAATGACCTTCTCGTAGCAGTTTTGACTTAAAAACTCTTTGATATAATTGCAGCCATCCTTTTTCTTTCTTTTTTTTTTCCTTTGGTTTTCATTTGCATGGAATATCTTTTTCCATCCTTTAACTTTCAGCCTACATTTGTTCTTAAAAATGAAGTGAACCTCTTGTAGGCAGCATATACTTGAGTCTTGTTTTTATTGGTTCAGCCATTCTATATCTTTCAATTAGAGAATTCCATCTATTTACATTTGAATTTGCTATTGGCATGAAGTACTGCATTTTATGTTACTACAGAAGTTACATGAAATATCCAAGATAACCAACTTTAAAGAGAAAACAGATTTATTTTGGCTCAGTTTCACAGGCTTCAGTCCATGGTCCACTGGCCCCACCACTTGGATCTTTGGTGAGATGATTCACCATGCATGAGCACTTAACAAAACCATATTTTTCACAGCCCAAATGCCCAGAAGATGAAGGAAATGAACTTATAGGATCTTCAGGTGCACATCCTGAGACCCACCAGGCTCCACCCCTTAAAGGCTCAGCTCTCTCTGTGTAGTACCCCTGGCTGGGGATGAAGCTTTCCCTGACTTTAGGGGACGCTTATCCAAACCTTAGTCGTTAGTGTCCTTCTAAATACTTTCTGAATGCTTTTTTACTTTGCTCTATTTTTTTCTTGCTGTTTTTCTTTTTGACAAGGGTTTTTTCAGTGTCATCTCTTATTTCTTTATGTTTTTACAGAGATTTCTTCATGGTTCTTGGGGGCCTGCTGATTAACTCAGTTGTTTAAGTGCCTGCTTATGCAAGCGCAGTCAGGTACAGGATACTGTGGTTCAAGCCCTAGCTCCTCTTCCCTACCAGACCCACCCTTAAGGCAGCCTGAGCCAGCCAAAAAGAAAATCTTTCTTTGTACTTCCTATTAAGACTTACACAAATCTTAACTGCCTATTTTAAGTAGATAGCATAGTATCTTCAATCACATCCAGAAACTCAATATTTTCATTTATTTATTTTTAATTTTTTCATTTTATTGAACTACAAATGTAGAAACTCAATATTTTAACTTCTCCCTGTGCATCTTATGCTAATGCTGTCACAATTTGAAACTTTTTATACTGCGGATCCATTAACAAATTATTCTCGTCATAATTATCTTAGTATTTTTGCCTTCTTTAACACTACAGTTAAAGGTAATTTGTAGATAACCATTACAGTATTGGAGCATTCTGAATTTGACTACATGTCAGCACTGCTGTGGGCAGCCAGGTCAGCAGGCTGGGGTGAGGCACCATTGCAGCTCACCAGGATTCTGGAGTAACGACCTCAGAATCCAGGAGGAAAGGTCTGGCAGTTGTGACCTTCCTCCTCTCTCATGAAGGTGAAGCTCTCTCTCTCTATGTGGGTTTCTTTGGGCTTCATGGATCTGGATATTCATTTTCTTTTTCAGATTTAGGGAGTTTTCTATCCTTTTTTGAAGTGGGATTCTATGAGCTCTCTTTCTCTGTTGTTTCTAAACTTGTCTGACAGTGTCCCATAAATCCCATAGAGTTTCTTTGTTCTTTTTTTTTTTCTTCTTGTTCCACTGCCTCATAATTTCATCTGAGCTAGTTTTGCACTCATTGGCATTTTCTTTTGCTTGATTGAGTATGCTGTTGGGTTTCTCAAAAATTTTTAGCTCAATCATTATGTTCTGCTCCAGAATTCCTGTTGGTTATTTTTTATTGCTTTTCTTTGTTGAATTAGAATTTTCCACAATACATCATTTTTCTGGTTTAATTTTACTATTTATTTGTGTTCTCTTCTAAATATCTGAACTTCTTGAAACCATTATGTTGAGTTGTTAATCAGACTGCTCATTAAGCTTTGTGTCTTTAGGATCAGTTACTGATTCTTTCATGTTGTACTGCTTTTCCTGTTTTTTCCTGACCCTGTGGCTTTCCATTGTTATCTGTACACTTGACAAAGGCACCTCTTTCAGTCTCAACAAACTTGCTTCATCAAAGAGCACACTTAGCAAACCCCCTGTCCAGTGATCCTGGGTGACCCACAGGGTCCATTCATATGACTGCTGCTGGTGTGCTTGGATTCACGGGGACAGGTTTGGATCTTGGCTGAAGTGGTGTGTGCCTTGGTGGAGGAAGCCTGTGGCCTTGGCCCTGGATTTTCAGAGATAGCTCTTACACATTTTTTTTTTTTTTTTTTTTTTGGTGCGTGTGTGTGTGTGTGGTACCAGGGATTGAATTCAGGACAATGTGCTTGCCAGGCAAGCATTTATTTTATTGAGCTATCTCCCTGGCCTCCTCTTATACATATTAGGCCTTCTCTTGTCCCTGATTTTAACTTGAAAGCTTGCAATTTTTTGTCTATTGAATATGATGTTATATGTTGGTTTCTCACAGACTGCTTTTATCAGCTTGAGGTAAAGACCATCTATTCCAGTTTTCTGTAGTGTTTGTATCATGAGTGACTGTTGGACTTTGTCAAAAGCTTTTCCTGCATCTATTGAGATGATCATATGGTTTTGATCCTTGGTTCTGTTAACATGCGGCATCACATTTATCAATTTTCACATGTTGAACCAATCCCATTACAATTATGTTATTACTTATTTGATTTTCCATGTCTATTAATATTTGTCATATCTAGTTGGGTGCCCCCATATTTGATGTGCATATATATATATATATATATATATATATATATATATATATATATATTATATATATATATGTATATATATATATATATATATATATATATATATATATATATATATATAGCAATTATATGTATAACTGTTATCTTTTTCTCTTGAAGTTTTCTTTTCTCTTTTTTGGAGGAACTGGAGATTGAACTGAGGCCCTTGTGCTTGCCAAGGAAGTGCTAATTCCACTGAGCCATCTCCCCAGGCCTGAAGTTTTCTTTTAACAAGTTTGTAGTAATTTTCTTTATCTCTATTGTCATTCTTGCTTTGAAGTTCACATTTTCTGCAACCAGAATAGCTGTCTTTGCTTTTTTCTGGGTTCCTGTCACACAGACTATTGTTTTACAACATTTTACTTTCAGTCTATGAATTTCCTTTTGAGATAAATGTGTTTATTATACACAGCATATTGTTGGATTTTGCTTCTTAATCCACTCTGCTAGTCTGCTTCTTTTTGTTGGTGAACTGAGGCTATTTACATTGATAGTTACAATGGTTACCTATTGGTTTATATTTGTTGTGTTATTTTTTACTATAGGTTTCTACATTTCCCCTCTGTTTAATTGCTTGCCTTGCTGGGTGGTTCCTTTCTAGTGTTGTTCTTGAAGTGGTGTTCATTTTTCTCTTTCTAGAACATCTTTCAGCACTCTGTAGGTTTGGTTTGGTGATCATGAGCTCTTTGGTTGTTATTTGTCATCGAAGTATCTTAATTCTCCATGAATTTTGAAAGATAGTTTTGCAATGTACATAAATTTGACTTGGAAGTTGTTTTCTTTCAGGACTTGAAATACTTCACTCTTCACTTCATGGTTTGTGTTAAGAAATCTGTCATAATTCTGATGGGCTTTCCATTATAGGGAAAGATTATTATAATTTACAATTATAATAATTATAGGTGATCTGTTTCTTTTTTTCTCTAACAGCTTTTAATATTCTATTCTTTTCCTGAATTTCTGAGATATTGATTATTATGTGTCTGGGAGTAGATTTATTTTGGTTGTGGCTAACTGGCATTCTGTGTGCCTCACTTATCTGTTTTTCAGATTCTTTTCCCATATTTGGGAAATTTCTCCTACTTCTTCAATAGTCTTACATCATTTGTGTTGATTCCCATTGTTTTCCTTTGCATCTTCTTTCATCTGTTGAATTGTTATTTTCTGATCTTCTGTTATTCTTAAGAGATCTATTCTTCCAAGATCTTTTCCTTTTAACTTAGTCTTGTTCCTGTCTTCTAGGTATGAAACTCTGTCTTCAGTTTTGTTCAAGCAGTTTTTCCAGTTTCAATGGAAAATTTAATTTCCTGGCTATCTGTTGGAATATGCTTTATGCATTTTATTTCTTTCCTATGTTGATTATTCATGGTTTCTATCCTGTTCCTATCATCATCTATTTTTTAATCTATCTCTACTCTAGATTTTCTGAGCAATTTCTTTATGACTGTTAACATTTCTTTTTTTTTAACCTACCAGAGTATTTCTGATCAATTTCCTCTATAATCTCATTAATTTGTTTCTTCACTTCATGTCAGAAATGTCAGAGGTGTGTCTTTCATTGTCTCCTATCTCATTATCTCCGGGAATTGTTCTAAGTAGACTGGAGGTCAGAAGTTGTATTTTGGAGGGACCAATCAAATAGCCCAGTGGATTAAAGCACCTACAACCAGGCACAGATGTTGGGGATTCAATCACTGGGCCTGCTGTTACAGCCCTACCCCCAGGGCACACTGAGAAGGTTATTGAGACTGGGCATGTTAGCACATGTCTGTAATTCCAGTTCTTAGGAGGCTGTAAACAGGAGGATGACTACAAGTCTGATCTGGTAGTGAGATCCTGGATACCCTGTAGACTCTTCCAAAAAAAAAAAAAAAAAAGTTGCATTTTCCTTGTATGTCTTGTCATTTTTTTATATAAAAGATTTTTTTTGTGTGCTGATCTCTGTATGTTTTTGTAGTGGGTAGCATTATCATTAGTATGAAGACCTTTCCAGGTAAGATCTGTTCTTTTGTTTTTATGAAGTTCGTTTGTGTCTGTCCCAAAATCCTACCTTTTGAATTAAGTGAGGTGTTGCTATCTCTTGGAAAAAGATAGCAAAACCTCAAGTTCTTTGGTAGGAGTGTAGTGAGGTAATTACCCTAGAATGTCCCATTTATATTGAAGAAGTAAAAACAACTGATTAAAACAGATATTTCAAGGGCCAGTGACATAGCTCAGTGGACTGAGCACTTGCTTAGGCAAGTGCAGGGGCTAGAGGTTCAGTCCCTAGCACCACATGCTGCACCAGCCCTGCCCCCTGATGCTCTGAGCTGGCAATGGAGTGCAGACATCTTGATGCATGTCTGTAATCCCAGCACTAGGGAGGCTGAAAATAGGAGGATCACTATGAGTTCAAGCTGTGTAGTGAGATTCCACACACACACACACACAAAAAAAAAAAAATCCAGATATTTCATCCTAAAGTAATATAATTAATAATAACGATAGCATGAAGCACAGTAAAGAAACTGACAAACTGTGATAAATATTACTTTTGTACCTTTAGCCATGTCAGCAAAATCTACAGTTATATAACACAATCAGTTGTTAAGTTTAGAGCTTGTATGCCAAGTGTTTTCCCTTTGTAGAATGATCTTATCCTGTAGTGGGGAAATTTAAGGTTAGTGGATTGAACACAGATAACTGAAAAGAAATAACATAGGCCAGGTTAGAAGATGAAGGACAATCATACAAGCTTTGGGAAACTAGAGAAGAAGAAAGGAAAGAAAAAATGAAGGAGTGAGCAAGGAATTATTGATACTGACCAGAAATATCAGGCTTTTCACTCATATGAAAATATGAGGGAAAGAAGAAAGAAAGCAAGCAGACTGAAATATATATAATTTTATTACAGGGTCTCACTCACAGATCAGACTTGCAGTGATCCTCCTGTTTTCAACCTCCCAAGCACTGCAATTACGAGAGTGCACCACCATGGCCGGTCTCAGTCATGTCTCAGCGCACCCTTGGAGTAGGGCCTGTACGGGAGGTGGAGAATCAGACCCCAGCCCCTGAGTCTGCCTAAGCAGGTGCTTTAATCCATTGAGCTATCTGGCTGGCCCTAAAACAAAAATATTGGTAAAAGAAAGGAGAGACAGAGAGAGAGAGGAAAAGCCCTGCAAAACAACAACAAAATGAAAATTTTAAAAATTCTTCTGGTGTCCACCAAGAGTCCAAAACGACCTAGATAATACTGCACAGCCTGAAGTAGATTTTGTGCTGGATTTGAGGCTGTTCTTGGCATCAAGATATAAGGGCCTGGGGCCTTCTTCAGCCAGTACTTGCTGTTTGTTCCTTAGTGAGTTCCTCTCACTCCTTACCCTGTTTCTGTTGATGGAGTTTTTCTCTCAGTTGTTTTAATGGGAGATAGAGATAGGATGCTATTCCTAGTCCTGGCCCACACTCAGCTCTCTGTATTCCTCTTCCAAAGGTAAGTCTCTGCCCTCTCAGATCATTTGTTGCATGGTGGGGTGGGATGCTGAGGTACAGTCTGGTCCTCTGCTGCTGCCACTGCAGTCCAAGGCTGCTCAGTCCCAATTCTTTCTCCTCTCCTGAGGTGGGTGCTAACTTCTCATTCATTGCTTTTTAAGTTCCACTGCCACCATCACCTCTCTGCTGTAGTCTATAACTTCCTCATGTGAGATGATGGGGTGCTGTGGGGTGCCTTTCTGCTCCCACCCCTGGCCGTGTGGGGACAACCAGGGGCTATGCACTCTTGAGGTGCAAGAATGTTTAATTCTGGTTTTTTTTT
>PVKA01043873.1:0-16508 GCA_004027165.1 Ctenomys sociabilis
TGACTCTCCCCAGGCACACTTTAGAACTTCAATCTCTTTCCTCTGTGGCTCCATAATCTTCTTGTTCAGAAAATTTGGAGCTCACCTGAGTTTCATGATGTTGCAGTACTTCTTGCCCAAAATTTAAACTACACTACTCTTAAAATAATACCTTCAACTTCACATTCATTGTAGCATTATTAATCAACAGCTAAGATGTGGAATGAATTAAGCATGTATAATTGGACGAATAGATGAAGAAAGTGTGGTGTTCCAAATGAAGAAGGAAATTCTGCCACTCAGTCTGGAAAACATTATGTTCTGTGAAATAAATGAGGCACAGACGAATAAATATTACATGGTTTCACTTATATGTGTCATCTAATAATATTTTACTCATAGAAATGAGGAGTAGAGTAAAGGTTACCAGGAGCTGGGCTGGTGGGCAAGATGTGAGGAGGAGAGATGGGATACAGAGTTGGTTAAGAGGTACAGAATGCCCAGTAGAATGAGTACATTTTTGCTTATTCAGTTTTGTATTTGGGACAGGTTCTCACTATACAGATTGGACTTCTGGTGATCCTTCTGTTTTCAGCCTTACAAGCACTAGGATTACAGCTGTGTGTCACCATGCCCAGACTCTATCATTGGCTCAGTGTGCCTGGGGGCAGGGCCAGCATGGCATGCAGGACCAAACCTGGTCCCTGTGCCTGCCAAAGCAGGTGCTTTGTCCACTGAGCTATCTCACTGGCCCAGAGTATTTTTTTTTTAGATCTCCAGTCTATAGTAATGCTTCCTTCAAATAAGAGAAAATTTAAATGTCTAAGCATAACAATGATAGGTAAATAAGGTGATGGATATATTAATTAGCTTGATTTAATCAACCCACATTGCATACACATGAAAACATGAGATTGTTCTCCACAAATATAGTATTAAGGAGCAGGAAAGGAAGATCTCCTCAATTTGACAACTGAACGGAGGAATGGAGCCTGTCCTCAGAAACAATACTAAATTCAAACAACGCACATGGAAGAGTGACAACTAGAGTTAAATTCCATACAGTTATGATTTGTTAATTAAAAATAATGTTAGTAAATTAGATTTTATATACTAAACAGAACCTGCCTAGCACAAATATAGACTTGTCTTCATGCTCTCTAAACTCATGAATTTCAGATTGTCACTGCAGCCCTGTAGTTTTGGCATTTTTGGTTTGCTATTCAGTTTTCATTGTTTTATTATCACGTATCTGTAGATGATGTTTACATTTTGGGACAATTGATGTATGTATGTAATATAAATTAATTCCTTTTTATACCCTTTCCTTTTCTTCCTCCCATCTCCATCCTTTTTTTTTTGAACCCTTACATTTTTGGGGGGTAAATGATTGCAAAACGCAATGTTTATAATATTTATGTAGAATTGATACACATACATAGCACATCTTAATTTTGTTAAAGGTAACAGGAACCATGAACTTGCTAGAACTGCAGTAATGAAGTACCTCAAATTCTTTGTTTAAACTGAATATGTTGTGTTAGAGTTCTAGAGTCTGGAGACAGACATCCTGGGGTCAGCAGGATAGCTGCTTTTGAGGGAAGGATCCTTTCTGGATCTCCCTCTTTTGGTTATAGATGGTCACCTTATCCCTGTCTCTTTACCTTGCTGTCCTTTCGTCTATGTCCAAATCCCTCCCTTTTGTGAAAGCATGCATCATAGCAGGTTAGGATCCACCATAACAACCTCATTTTAAGTTGATTGTCTCTGAAGCAGACATCTCCAAATGAGGCCTCACGTTCTGAGGCACTGTGATTGGGATTCCATTGCATTTTGGGAAGAAGAACAAACTATTTGATTTACAACAGATAACTGTAGTTTATCACATAAATTGAGATACTTTTGAGAATGAAAAGGAATTCTACTGATAATTGCATGTAAACATAGTTGTTAGCTAGCAGGAGTTTGATTAGACACAGGCCAGGAAGGGAGCTTCCAAAGCCCTAAGAGACAGCCTCCAGTTGTCACTCTTTCCCATGTGAGTTGTTTGAATTTGTATTGTTTCTAAGGCAAACACCATTCAAGAACAGGCTCCATTCCTCCTTAAAGCTAACAAACTGGGGAGGTCTTCCTTTCCTTCTCTTTGGTCCCAAAGCCTTGCAGATGTCGGAGCTTACCTCTAGGAGCTGAGGGTAGGAGCAGTCCAACTGATTGCTTCTAGGTCACTACTTGGCTGCATGAAGTCCCCATTGGCTCTGTCATTCATTTCAAGTAAGGCTAGAGAACAGAAGTCATGCCTCAAATGCTTCCAAATTACACAGCATTTTTCAGGAATAGTGTCACCATTTGCTAGCTCTGCTTTCACACTTTAGATTTCTACTCAGACCTCCCAAACTATTGTGTGAGGCTGAAAAATTTTTCATTATGCAGACTAAACTGAGCCCTAATTTACTCACCAGAGAGGGAAGAAAAATTACTCTGTATGAGCATATGTCCAGGGATGCCTCTAAGCAATTAGCACAACTCCAGTCTTCTGCAGTGCTGAGTGCCTGCTACAGCCTTCTTTTGTGCTGCGTGCTGGGTACAGGGCACAGAATGCAATGGACATAATTTCTTAGACTGTTAGGAATACTTGTAGCTTCCTAGGCATTAAGCCAGTCCTAAAAAGTAATTGTCCATTATCCCTAACTGAATATGCCATTGTTTTATTATTCTGTCTTAATATTTTGTTTCATATGCTTAGAGTCACTCCTAAGGGTCATCAGTTTTCTTCCTGTTATCCTTGGAGCAGTGTCCATGGTCAATGCCTGCTTCTCTGGATGAAATCTACTTACAATAATGCTTCTTCCTCATGAGTGGGACTAGTGAGCATGCAATCAGGAAGAGGCCAGTGTTCCCTTCCATTTCTGTACTATGCTTTGTTCTCTCTCTGTCTCTCTGTCTCTGTTTCTGTCTCTCTCGTCTCTGTCTCTCCCTCTCTCTCTACTTCAACATATGCCCCTGTGCACATGTGTGCATGTACACACATGCACGTGCGCGCGCACACACACACACACACACACACACACACACACACAGCCTCTTTCACAAAGGAATGGGATGAACATGAAGGTTCTGGGTTCAGCCCTCAGCACCATACAAACAATCTTTTAGAACAAAACTGAGATAAAAATTAATTCAATACTATAAAATAGCAACTAACAAGGATTTCTGAAGATTTCCAATACAAAGAAATAATCTGTGTCTGAGGTGACAGGTATGGCAAGCACCCTTATCTGATCACTGTCCATTCTATTCCTGTACTGAAATGTCGCACTATACCCCATAAATATGTTCAATTACTATGAGCTGGTTAAAATATTTTACTAAAATGTTAAAAAAGATCCTAACAGAAAAACCAAAATAACTTGTTTTCTTTCAGTAAAACAGAGATGCTACTTCTTGGGTCTAAAAATTAATTTTTTTTTTCTTTTTAGGGAAATCTATGAACTTTGAAAATTTAAGCAAAACTGTAAGTAATGTTGGCATTTATGGGAGTAGGTTTAGAATTTGCCTCATACGACAGGATGTGGACCTTATCACATTTATCTAGATTATGGGAAAACTTCTGACTTTTCTTGTGAATAGCAGAAACAACTTTTAAATCCTTTGTTAGTATTTTTAAAATAATATTATAGTGGGATTTTTAATCTACTTGGTACTTTTACATTCCAACTATATTATTTTTTATTCATGTCTTTATTACATCAAGTTCTTCTTGATCTTGGTGTGCTATTTTGTTCCATCTGTCATCTCTTTTTTAATATTTTAAATTTTATTGAGAGCAAAAGCCAAAATAGATCTCATTTGAAATATGTTTCTGTTTTCTGTAATAAATCTTCCTCTTCTTTCAGCTCTTTCTCATGCTATTGACTTCTAGATTAACAAATTCTTAACTTTTCAGAATAGCTACTTTTTTTTAGAATATTTCCAGACACTTCAAGTTAATTATCAGGCATGTATCATCTGTTTGGGGCTGATTTTTATTCAGTATAATTTCCTTAAATTGCTTCACTTAGATAAGGCTCCGTTTAGATTTTTTTCTTCAGTTGTAAACAGAGTTATATTACATTTAAATTTCCAGTCAGGAAAATGTGTGTAGATTTTGACAGAGTAGTGGAATAATATAACTATTCGCATATTTTAAGTTCTTTATTTGAATTATACATCTTGATTAGACAGAATAATGCCCTTTTCCCAAAGAGGTTCACATTTTAGTTTCTTGAGCATATGATTTTGTTCAATTACCTAACAAAGGATGACTTACGACATTGAGCTTTGCCAATCAACTGACCTACAAATTGGGTGGATTATCTTGGATTATATAAGTAGATTCAGTCTAATAACAAGCATTTTAATAAAGGTAGAAGAAATCAAAGGTAAGTGAGATCGCTATGGGCCATCACTGGCTCAGAAAATGAGGTAGACAAGACTTTAGAAACACTGTTGGTCTCTCAAAGCAGGGCAGATGAAGAATAAGATTTCTTATAAATCTTTCATGAGGGACTGTAGTAGCTTTGCCAACAGCATCTGGTTTAGCACATTGAAACCTGTGTCAGATGTTTAACTGAAACAATTAAGACAGTTAATATTGTTTTCAGGCCCTACAGTGAAGAAATTAGTTACAGCTATAATATAATACAGGCCTAAGCTTCCTGGATTTCTTTTTTACTTCGGCATAGACTTTACTTCACATTACTTTATGTTTGCAACCCTGCCCATTATAGAAAGTAATAATACCTCTTGGCAATATTATTTCTATGTTTTAGTCTTGATGTGCTTTCCACTAGAATTAAAAGTTTCCCCCCATGTTTTTCTTCATTTTGTCCCCTTTTGTATTGTGCTGGAACCTCTATGTTTTAGGAAGCAAAAGGGTACTAGTTATTTTCACTTTCTTCTTAATTATGATTCTGTCATTGCATTAAGCAGATGGGGACTTTAGATATCATTACTTAAGTAACCATTTGACTTAGAAGTCCTTCTTATGACAGAGTATAAACTGTTCATTAACAATATCAGTTTTGTGCAGAAGATTCTTTAGAGAGGCCTTTTCTGCATGGACGGTGTGATGCTCAGAGATCATAGCAACACATGCCTGTGTGCATGAATTTGGCACTGTTGTATCTTAAACTGTGTCCTCTCAAAATTCATATGGTAAACTCTAATTCTAATGGCACTATTGGAGATGGAAACTTTAGGAGGTAATTATATGCAAATGAGTTCCTAAGGGTGGGGTGCTATCTAATAGGCTTGGTGGCTTTATAAGAATAGAAGTCTCACACTATATATTCATACATAAAGAAAAGGTCAGGGGCCAGGGAGATGGCTCAATGGATTAAGAGCTTCCTTGGCGAGCACAAGGGCCTGAGTTCAATCCCTGGTTCCACCAAAAAAAAAAAGGTCATATGGACATGTAGCAAGGAGCTTCTAGAGCATGACCCTAGGACTCTGGGAAATGGGAGCATTGTGATTTCAAGCCTTGCCGGGGTAACTTAATGAGATACTGTATCAAAAACAAAAAATAATGAATGAATAAACAAACAAACAAATAAATAAGGTTGGGGCACATAGAGACCAAATTTAGTCTCTAGTGCTACGAAAAGCTTCTTAAACTTTCTAGGCAAAGAGAGTCCTTAGAATGAAAATCCCAGCCTGCTTGGTCCTTGATTTGGAACTTCCCAGACTGCTAAAGTGTGAGAAATAAATTTCTGTGGATTAAACCATACCACCATATAATTTGGCTATAGCAAACTGAGTCAATTAAGATAGCACAATAAGGAACTCTGCTAAAACTTCCACGTATAATCCTTAAACCAAGGGTGGTCAAAGTACATGGCAAGTATGTAAATACTTAAAAATGATATTACAACGACACACACATTACCATTAAATCCCCACTGCAATAAGTCCCCATTGGTTTGCACGCATCTGTCCAATTGGTCTTGCCACTTTTTGGTGCCTTTCTGGGAGTCGGTTTGTGTCACTAACTGAGATGTGATAAACGCAGTGACTGCTGTTTCCAATTACCATCCAATGGAAAGACGGGCTTGTGAATTCATTGCAGTGCATCCTCAGTGACCTTTTCCATCCAATTTGGCATCGTGCAAGTCCTCTCTCTTCCCCAAAGTCACAATGACCCCTGAAAGAAAGCAGTTTGAATTGATTCATGACATCCAGGCATCCATGACAGCACAACTAAAGACACAAGTTATATAATAAGCTTTTAAAATTTGAACATGCTCAATACCTTTAATGGCACCCCTTCATAGCAAGGGCTATGATTAGACTATCCTCATAATGAAGGCAGAAGGAAGATAATTTTTAATGACTTCTTCATAGAGACTGAGAGACTTTTGCACAATACAGATTTTTAAATTATTGTTCTTTAGCTCTCTTTTGGATTCTTTTTCCAGGGATGACTTTATCCCAAGGATTAGATATTTTGCATGAATTCTGCCTCCCATATCACTTTTCTGCTACCGTAATTTAATGTTTTTAAGATGGAAATTTTTAAGAGCTCTTGATGATGATAGATGAACTTTCTCCCCATCCACCTTTCAGTAAAATCTACTTTAACTTTTTGGAGATTGGATACGCTGGAGAGCATGCCCTGGAATAAGGCAGATCTTGGCTACAATCCTGGCTTTTCTCTAATTGCTAGTTTTGAAAGATGATCAAATTATTTAACTTCTATGCACTTTAGTTTTAGCACTTACACAATGGGAATAGGTGCTGGATAGCTGAAGGTTAAAAGAGGATAATGCATTCTAAATCATTTGACACAGATCCTTACATACACTTAGGTCTCCTTACGTGACAGCATGTGATTTTATCTTTAAAAAGGAAACTGGTAGTGTATGGTTTCCTATCCTTTGCCTTGCTGTCGCCTCTTCTTCATTTTAGATTCATAAACAGTTGCTTTTCCACAAATATCTGATTTGGTCAGGGTCAGTTCTGTCTGTTTCTGGGTCATTTTTGCCAGTTTGGAGAAATAAAACATTAAAGAAAGCGAAGATGAAACAAAAGGAACACATCATTGTTTTCTCAGCCTCGAGCAAACTCTGCTACTCTCAAAATTTGCCTGATTTTCTATGTGCTGGTTTTCTTTTCTTTCTTTTTTTTTTTCAACAAAGAGACTCAATTTTTGACTTGCACTTTTCCTAGCTCTCTACTCTGTCATTTCTTAAATAAAATAGGATTTAGCTTGACCTTGCTTAGGCATTTTCTTGATTATACATTTTGCTAATGATTATCACTGTAATTTGAGTTTGTCCACTGTGGTTGATTTCAGAGTAGGTAGGTAAAATTTCTATCAGTTTAATTCTATATTATATTACTTGCCGTCAGGCTTAGAAGTTAAAGTGTTTCATATATTCCCTATGCATATATTTTTAAATGCTCAAATCTTTCTTTGGATATTTTCAGTTTCAAGATTTTTTAGTCAATTTTGGCAATCGTTTCTGAAGCTTTATCCAAATCACTGTGTTCTATAAGATAGAAAACATATTATAGACTCTCACACTGACTTCATAACTGTGGTTTTGTCATAGAAATTGGTCATTTTAACGATGTAAGCTCCTCGTAGCTACTTTGGAAGACAGTGCTCTCTGCATTAACTAAAACATATTGTATAACAAAAATGTTCACCTTGTTACTCTTAACTCTGATTCGTTTGTGGTGGTCATTTGCAAAGTGAGGACTGCTGGGAATTAGAGAAACAAATGCATGCCCTCCAGAGAAAGCTAAAAGAGGAGAAGCTCTTTTCTGAAGTATCATGGTGGAGTCTGTCAATGTGGAATCTTGATGAATTAAGAAAAATACCACCAAGTGTGAGGAGACTCAGGGACATAGAGCCAGTGCCATAGCCCTTCTTAGCAGTGAGAATTTCCTCATTATCTTCATTATAATTACATTAAATTTCTCTTTCAACATTGAGGATGGGGCCCGCATTTCCCCACACATCAAAGCATCTTTAAATTTGGTTTTCTGTGACTTACCAAAATATGACTAGCAGAAATTTAGAACAAAGTGAATACAATTCATGATCTATGTTACTTGTTTAGAAAGTTGTTGATTTTATCTATAATTTTAGGAAACAGGTTAGTGCAATTTTTTCCATCTTCTGATTTGATATGTGCAATATTAGCTATCTACATCAACACTGGACAATAGTCAAGCATATTTTGATGTCACTATGAGTAATTAGCTCTGGTATTTACATAGTGTCTAGTTTCTCATTACTTTTACACATTGCTTTAGTATCTATATCTATCTATATCTATATCATCTCTATATCTATATGTATCTATCTATAATATATAAAAATAATATCCTAATAGTTCTGAATTTATCTCTTATATACTAACATTTGTAAAGTTAATTTATGTGAAAACAAGATAAATAATAACAAATTTTGAAAATAAAAGTTAATGTGTAGAATTTTCACCTTGACTCTAACTCTGCATGCTGATATCTGCGATCTGAGCAATTACATCGAGGACAGCGATGTGTAATACAAAAATCATGCCTGTCATCTTGGTCTTCCAAATGTGCACTGTTTCTAACGTCATTTCAATTATGACTATATACTCTTTAAAATAAATTTTTAAAAAGGCAAAAAAAGAAAAAGGAGAGACAAAGTTTAAGGAGTCTGGAAGGCAAGCAATAATAACCATATGTCCAATCTTAATCAATTAACTAACTGTTAATCTGAGTAACAGATTTGGTGATAAAACTAGATCATTTATCAACCATTGTTAACCAGCTATTTTTCTTTTGAAAATCTGTACAATGCATTGTTTTATGTTACCTTGTTTCTGTCTTTGCTTCTGATTTTTGTCCTCACTTTAACTTTTAATTTCCAAAAGAAAAGAAAAGAAAATTTTAAAAAATGTTTTGTAAAAGAAGAATGTTTTGTAAATGTGCAGGCAAAAGAAAAATTCTATGAGCAAGTGAGTTGAACATGCTCTAGTTGGCTATTTTACTCTGACTTGGTGTAGCTCCAGTTTTTAATATTGCAAGACACCTCATAAAATGTTAATCTCTCCCAAAACTAACCTTAAGTTTCATCTCAGAACAACAGAAAGACCAATGAGAAAAGGAATTGATTCATAAGGCTTTTTGAAACATTTATTACAAAAAAAATTTCTAATAGATAGGTACTTTTCCCAACCATAAGTCCACTGGTAGACAAAATTTTATTTTAAGCACTTAAAATAAAAGGAATTTGATCCTTGTTAAAATATCCATGTTCCTTGAAAGAATCAGATATACTGGGTGTGGGTAAAAATGTTTCCAATATCTTGCTGATTTCCACTGAAACAGTGGAAAGAGATCATGAAACATTGACACTTACTGAGGAGGAAAGAGTTAAGACATGAAGATGCTATAAATCAAAGACGAACTGTATCTAATCTATCTTTTTAAACAAAAATGGTTATATGCTTCTGGCAGCCACTGTGTACAAATTTGAAAGACTGTGAAATTTTGTGCAAGATTGGAAAGATTGCCAATGGAGTGAGAAATTGGAAAAATCAGTTGGGGTTTCCTTCACAAAAATGCACACACACACAGATACACACACACACACACACACACACACACACACACACACAGAGATGTTTGAGACATTACAAAGAACTCCTAAATCTAACTTTCCCATATACTTGTGGTATAAAATTTTGGATAGTTTTGGTTAAGTAACTCCACAGCTGCATTTTAAAAACCATTTGTATTAAAGGTAAAAACTGGAGAATATACTAATATTCCATAGAATGTGGAGCAGTTTGTTTCTGGCTCAAGGCAGAAAGACCTCACTCCTCCAGGGCCTAAAGATCATTACTGTAGCCTACAGCTGCCACTTATGTCACAGTTTTGCTGTTATTTATTACCTTCTGAAGAATATGTTGGCTTCCATTTCTTTACATGAATGTCCACTTCTTTAAATTACTCTCCTAATTATTAGTTTAATAAGTCAAAAGAATGGAAACTTTAATTGTTTTTTTTTTTTTTTTTTTTTGGTTTTTTGTTTTGGTTTTTTGTTTTTTTGTACAGGGTCTCACTATGCAGCCCACATTCATAGTGATCCTCCCGCTTTCTGCCTCTCTAGTGCTGGGATTACAGGGGCGCGCCACCATACCTGAACTGCATCGCGGGCTCAGCACACCCGAGGGCGGGGCTGGTGCTGCATGCTGAACCAGGGAAGGAACACTGGTCCCTGCGCTTACCCAAGCAAGCGCTTAGTCCGCTGAGCTATACCGCCGGCCCTGGAACTTTAATTTTGGATATGTACAGTGTAATTACTGGCCAGCATATGTGTGCAGGTCTCCTCACTCACCAGCAATGCTCCTGGTAACCTTTGTGCTGGCGCTGTGGACTTCCCTTTCCACAGCACATATTCTATGAGCACGCTGCCAGTAATCATTCGGAAACAATGACAAGCTACAACAACCAATTGGCATCATTTAATTTTATTAAAAATTTTCATTGTTTTAATTTTCTATACAATTACAAAAAAGTTTCAGTGGCACTTTTAACTGGAAGCTGAGCCAACCCAGGGTCTCCCTGTGGATGTAGTTGTGCCTGGGATAATAGAGTTCTGGGCTTGCTTCATTGAGCACATCACACAGGAGCTGAATGTGCACAGCTCAGCAGCACGGAGCCCCGGGTGTCATTATTAACAATTTTGTCAGTTTTACTGCCTAAACATTTTTTTGAGTCTCTGTCTTTATCCTCCCTGCAGCATGCGTTTGGGCTAGTACCTTCTCTTACCTGTACCACTGCAGAGGACCTCATCATTCTTCCAAATGGACATTCACCCTCTCAAATCAGTTCTCAATTGAGAAGCTGGAATAATACTTTCACAATGTAAACTGGATTGTGTCACCCACCTTTTTAACTGAAATCCTTCAACAAAATCTCATTGCTTTTCTTAAAGTGAACAATCCTAACAATTGCCTTTAAGGCTCCGAAGGATTATGATGCTGACATACCCCTGAGGTTTCATTTTGCTTCCATTCATTCCCCATTTCTGCATTTCAGTTACACACAATTTTGATTTCCAAACCCTCATCCACATCTCAGATTATTTCCACCTACAGCTTCCTTTACCTGCAACAAAATTCTTTCCTTTTTTTCCGTCTTGCAATTTATACCTCATATCATTAAAAACTATCCCAAATATCATTTACATTTTCTTTGTTCCAAGATTGCATCAGATCATATTTGAGCTTTTTCCTATAGGGTTCAATAGAATTTGTGTTGCTATCGGGCTTCTTACATTTCTGTCTGTTAGTTATCATATCTCATGGACACAGAAATTACTGTAATGAAACAAATGATCGTGCTGTGTACATAGAATGATCAAATGCAAACTTTTAGTGTCTACTTTTTTAAAGAAAAAAGATGCAAAATGATATTGTTGCATTGAAAGTTTTGAGACTGCACATGTGTGAGGGGTTCTCAACCAGTAGTAACTCTGCACCTTAGGAAACACTTGATAATGTTTGGACACTTCTTTGGTGGTAACATCTGGGAAATGTTCCTGGGTCTAGTGCTTTAAGATCCCCTCATACACTGACAAGCCCAAATTGAAGAGCTCTGCTCTAGAGTAACTCTTTTGGAAAGGTAGAGAACTCACTCAGGGCTATTAGAGAGGACTAGATCAGGTGATCTTAGATACTAGTCTTCATTTTTATTAACCCATCTTCGCATTCTCTCACCATAACATTCATAGAAAAATGAAGGTGTGATATTTTCTGGGTGCAGGACAGAACTTGTGTTTATACTTAACAATTCATAATAGTGTTCTTTCATGACTTTTATTATGGCAATACAAACATTAAAAAAATTTACATGGCACGTCTTACAGAAATAAATAGCATTCACCGGCATAGCACCACCTAACCCTGTAATTTGTCATTTCAGACCTGTTTTCCATTTGTCAGCTCTTTCTACTTATGTTTAATTGCGTATTTCTTCTTTAAATTTATATTCCTATTTTTTAATTTAAAGAGAAAACAACAATAAAAATGACACAGAACTTCAAATCAAGATGACAGGATCTTAACAATGGTTTGTTTCTATTTTATATGTTATCTTTTTTTCTTTTATTTTGGAAAATAAGTTTTTGTTTTTCTCTTTTTTTTTAACATAGTGTCCCCTAGCATCATGCTTTAGATCAAATATGTTCTTCTAAAGTCTGATGTTCTGAGGTGGGGTTTTGGAAGTTGACGAGAAATTGAGGCCATTAAATATGCTGGTACGCTGGTGGGGCAGACCTTGGTCTGCAGAGGTGGATCTCTGGGTGTGAAGTGGGGATGGAAACTCTCTTGTCTTTACTACCCCGTCTTTGCCTGATTTTTGGCTGCTGAGTGGCATTCTTTTTTTTTTTTTTTTTTTTTTTTTTTTTGTACAAGGTCGCTGTATGCAGCCCACATTCATAGTGATCCTCCTGCTTTCTGCCTCCCTAGTGCTGGGATTACAGGCCCTCAACAACTGCATCACTGGCTCAGGACACCAGAGGGTGGGGCCATTGAGGCATGCAGAACCAGGGATCGAACCCTGGTCCCTGCGCTTACCTAAGCAAGCGCTTAGTCCTCTGAGCTATACCACTGGCTCTGGAAACTTTAATTTTGGATATGAACAGTGTAATTACTGGTCAGCATATGTGTGTACATTTCCTCACTCACCAGCAATGCTCCTTTGTCCTACTGTTCTGCTTTGGAATCAACCAATCATAGGCTAAACCCTCTGAAAGCCATGAGGCAAAGGAAATTATGATCCTGGGTATGTTGTAAAAGCAGTGGAGAAGCTGATGAATGCACCTCATCTTACCACCTTTCCGATTTCATCATCCTATCCTCCCCATACGATTGTGTTACATTTTTTAGTGAAATCTATACCCAACACATAATTTGTAATTGGTAGGTAAATATTGTTTACAACCAGGCCAAGTAATATCTATGAAAATTATACTTCCTAGTTTAATCAGTTATTTTTTACTTACTAGTGATATCATTTTGTTAGTTATCCAGTTCACTTCTGATCTGCACGCCAATGCCTTTGTTGAGTAAATCATTCATAGATTAACAGAATTTCCCTTGGAGAAACAAACTCCTTTTGAAGTACCTGACCTTGGTTCTATGCTATTCTTTTTATCTGCTTAGGTTCAGATGCCCCTGAAAGATTTCCAGTTAGCTTCATTCTTTTTTAAATTTAGTTAACTTTAATTTTTTAAATAATTTTATTGAGAAACAAATAGCAATGAGGCAGTTTCAGTACCGATTAGTGGAATAGTTCAATAATTAATAGATTGCATATTGCTGTCTTAGTGGTTATTCATAGTACAAGATGTAGACATGATATCCTGTCCACAAACACTATTAGAACAAATCTTTCTATTCACTGAATTAAGAGAAAGTAACTGTATATTTATCCTACCTAATTTGAATACACAGATACAAAATCGTCCTTCATTTGTATCCCTTTTCCTTTGTTATGTTTTGTCAGAGATGAGTATTCTGTTGTCATTTAAATATTGTAGGTGTGTGAATTCAGCAAAATATTCCAATATAGTCCATAATAGTAGTGGGTTATCCATAGGACTGGCAATTTCAGAAGTTGTTGAATTAAGCCTTTTACAACTCAGCACATTAATATGGCTTTACTTTTTACACTTCCTTTTTATACTCTCTGCTGGAGTATCTTGGTTAAAACCAAGATAAAGCAAAACCTATATAAAAAGAAATATAACTTTTATTTTGGAACATTCCACTGGTGTTGACTGCCGTCCTGTATCTCGTTGTTTACTCTCTAGAGATTTTTTGAAAAAAACTTCCAGTAGATGACTTAGATTTGACTTTTAAGTATGTTTGGGGAACATACTTATGTGAATATGACTATTAAATTACCATAATTGAGTGACAATTTGATCTGCCATAGAATTTTAAGATAAATGAAACTTTTACTCAGAATGTTTAAATCATTTTCTGCTCTTCTGTAGTATCCTATTTTATTCTTAGAAGTCCTATGATATTAAGATTTACATTTATTTTAGTGCAATTATTTTCCCCAAGTCTTTAAATTGCAAAGTTATAAATCTAATTCAAAAACTAAAGTTTTTGGGAAGTTCCATGGATGCATTTATTCTATATTTTAGTAAGGGTCTACAACATCTCACTGTGACTTGTAGTGATCCGCCTAGGTTCAGCCTCCCAAGAGCTGGGATTACAGGCATGTGCTACCACTCCCAGCCTCAATCACCTTCTCATGCTTCCAGGGAGTGGGGCTGGACAACATGCCAGGGGTCAAACTCCCCAGATATTGTGTCTGCCTACCAAGGTGCTTTAATCTGCTGAGCTATTTGGTCAGCCATCAAAGAGAAGCACTATATCTTTTTTTTTCCAGCACTGGGTATCAAACTCAGGACCTTTTGCTTGCCAAGCAGGTGCTTATGCCGCTGAGCTATATCCCTGGCCACTGACACTTCTAAATTTTAACTTGAGAAATTTCCTTAATATGTTTTCTGCTTCCTATAGATTTTACTTTGCTCTTGGGTTTCCTGTATAAACTTAAATTTAAATGTTCCTTCCTCATTTCTAGTTCTCTTTGAGCTTTTTTCCTCATCTTTCAGTACCATCATTCATATTTATCATTTTTCTATTATAGTTACCTTTGTCAAAATAACATCTTGTTTTTCTTCAGTGTCGATCATATCTTTGACACTGTGAAATCTGAGCTCCATAATAACATAAACATGACTGCTGGTATTGCTTTTCTTCCCATGCTAGAGTTGTCTCCTTTTTTCTGAGATTGGCTTTTCTATGTTGTTTTTGTCTCTTTCATGGTAAAAGATTTTCTTAAATGATCAGTCACAGAGGAGAACACAGAAATATTGAGATGTGCTGCATGACATGTTTTGGGATACACAAAATAGCCTACACTATCTAAATTGACCCCCCTCATTTTTCTGGGTTTTGTTTCCCTGAAACAATGACTGAATCTGTGAATATGAGGAATACTAGTCTACTTTGTTTTAACATGTTATAGTGGCATTTTTTTTTTTTTTTTTTTTTTTTTTGTGGAACCTGGGATTGAACTCAGGACCTTGCGCTTGCCAGGGAAGTGCTTGTTCCATTGAGCCATCTCTCTGGCCCTTAGTGGCATTGATACATTTGACTTAAAATCAAATGGAAATTGTGGGCTATTGTGGGGCTTGGGGAGTGATGTGTTCTCCTTGCCTCAGTACGTGTGGCGTCTCCTATAGCAAAGGGGAAATTAACTCCCATGCCAGGGAAAATAATCTTCCCCTCCTTCCCTACTTTCTGTGACAGATGGATGGGAAGGTATAGTCTTCGGGTTGCAAGGGACAGAAGGCTAAGGTTGTAATCTTTATGTGAGCTTTTTATTTGTTTAAATTTTTTTTTATTTTTAAGTTTTTTGGGTGTGTGTGTGTATGTGTGTGTGCAGGGTCTCACTGCGTACTTCGGACTCCTAGAGATCCTCCTGTTTTCAGCCTCCCTATTTCTGGGATTACAGGCATGCGTCACCATGCCAGGACTCCATCGCTTTCTCAGTATACCTGGGAATGGGAACAGTGCAGCATGCGGTGCCAGGGATCAAACTCTGGCCCCTATGCTTACCTATGTGAGCTCTTAGTGCTCTGAGCTATGTCACCACCAGTCCTTATAAGAGCTTTGGACAATTGCCCCACTTTTAGTCTTTTAGCAAATCCTCTGACAGCACGAATGCATTTGCTGCTTTCTCTCGGGCTCCTAGTTGCACCACTAACTTTATTGTTTTACAAAGTTGGGTTTCTGCTTCCCACTTCTTATTTAATCAGTTACCCACTCTTATGCCGGCTTTGCAATATTTTAGACTCTGCCTGTTGTCAATTGTCTCCTACTGTCTTCGCATTTACAGATTCAAATTTTATTTATTATTAGTGTATCACTGAAATTGAAAGAGATTTTCTTCATAAATGATAAAGACTAATGTCCAATATTATACATTGGACCAAAACTCAATCTTGTTTGATTTCAAATCAAATATATCACACAAGTATAACATGATAAAGCAAAGTAGACTAGAACTCATCAGACTTACAGATTCAGTTATTATTGTTTCAGAGAAGCAAACACCAGAAAAATGAGGGAGAATAAGCTTAGATAGTGTAGGTTATTTTACACATCCCAAAATATGTCATGCAACATATCCCAAGAGTTTTACTCAACTAAAGACATAAGACTCTTTCTTATCATTAGAAGAAAATACAATGTTCCTTTCTTTTTTTTTCTTTTTGATTTTATTTTTATTGTTGACACAATTACAGATAAAGTGACCACAACCATGTTAACAAACCAAAAACCTGTTCACAGAAACAAATGCAAGAAGAAAGAGGCTGTTAACCAGTCTTTGGATAGTGAAAACACAGGCGACTTTCTCTTCTATATTTTCACAACTTTAAAGTTTCTATAATGAACACACGTACC
>PVKA01043874.1:0-16521 GCA_004027165.1 Ctenomys sociabilis
CAATGTACAGGAATCACAGAAACTAAAGAAAGTATTTCAAGAAAGAAAAAGCATCAGATGTGTCAAATACTGATGAGTTACTGAGTAAAATTAAGACTAAATCTTAACCATTGAATTTCATAACATGGAAATTGCTGATGATTTTGACAGTATATAATTATAAAGATATAGGAAAAGTGGAAGATAAAAAGTGAAGACGTTATCTGTGGTTGAGGTTCTAAGACACTGAGCATGCCATTTCAAGAAATATAGGTTTCTTCCACTAGCTTTACTGGACAAGGAAAAAGGCTGGAAGGATCCCTCCATTTTGCCTTCAGACTTTACCACCATCCACCACCCACCTTCTCACTGAATTCTCTGTATGTGATCACTGTGTTCTGCAGCGACATGAGAGACATAAAGATTGACACAAGCCAAGCCTTTTGCCCCATATGAATCCCTAAGTAACCAGATAGAGAGTGTCCTCACTAGATATAAAAAGCAAGCCAAGCATGGAGAACAATGTGACTAAAGTATACTTCAAGAATCCACCAGATGCATCTCCATTTAAGATAGAACCAAGATTATATCCACAGTAATGAATTTCCCAAGGGGAGAATCCAGACATGAGAGAGGAAGATCCTCAGCCCTCATGATATCCATGACTAAGGAGATGCTGTATGGTAGGCACACACAACAGGAATTTTCCAGGAGAGAGACACAGGCATGAGGAAAGGAGGAAGGATACAGTGGCGGAAACATGATCTTAAGAGAAAGTGACACTGAGGACTCAAACAGAATTATCTGGCATCTGGCCCATCACATCACCTCAGCTAAGGGTTACCAAGGCAATCCCCAACAGTCAGGTCCTTCCCAGTGCCCAGGGGAAGGAAGCACTATACTATCCAGAGAATTACTGTGGGCACCATAGGAGCCGGGGCTTCTAGGGAGGAAGGAGAGGAGCAGTGGAGCCTCACCTATGCCAAGCAGCAGCTGTTGCCCCAGCTGGGTCACCATTTCCAACTCCACACACACATCCTCGGTAAGAGCCATGCACAGTGCTGGGCAGCTATGGACTTTAAGTTTTTGGAATTCTATTTGATTTCCCTAGAAAGGCTGGACCTTGCTAAGGAAAGGATGTGGAGAGCAGTAGGAAGATTGGGACTTGTTCAAGGCCTTAGAATCTCTCTGTGTGTGGAAGCCAGAACCTGATCCTGGGCATGGGAGAAAACAGTGCAAAAGAGGATTCCCAAATCTCTAGTATTTCTTTTGAAGAGGTGTGAGGCCAGTGATGCCAGCCTTAATTGGCCAGGAAAATGGCTGGGAAGGAGGCTGGGAATGGTGGACAATATCTGCCAGATAAAATTGCACATAACAGGGCAAAATGTGTATACGCTGAGACTTTGAAAACCTTTGATATGTAGAGTAAGTACAGAAGTATGAAGGTATCCCATGTAGTAAGTGTGGCAATTGTGTGATATGGGTATTTGTAGTATATCTAAGATGATAGAAGATAGTGAACAGTGTGTGAAGTCTGTGGGTTTGGATATATTAATCAAGATGTTACCATAGTCTCCATATTTGTTTATGGTCAGTGTCTCTAAGGTGTATAAAAATATTCCCCATCTCAGAGCCCACAGACAGAGCTGCATGCGTACTCCATGCTAATCTATACCCACCACAACATATGCACACACAGACACACACACACAGACACACACACACACACACACACACTGTACACAGCTTCTATTAATATTTTAAGGAAAAAAAACAAAGGTGAGAAGTCCAGCCATGCTCCCAGTCCTTCTGGCTCCTCGAATTGTGTTCACTTCATTTCCCACAGCCCCTACCTGGCTGCAGTATCCCAGTTCCATTCCACCCACAACATCAAGCCTACCCTTCCAGAGCTTCTTTCTACTCCATTCACACTCCAAGGTCCTCACCTCCTGTAATAAACTAGTCCTGCAATCACCCAGCCACACCTCTGTCAATTAATTTTCTGTCACTCCATCCACATATCTATTAGCTGATAAATTTATCTATCTGCTTGTCTCACAAAGGCATATTAAAGGTACAGGGATTATTTTTTCTGCCTTTAATATTAATTATAGGGTTGTCGAATGAGTGCACTATGTGTTTTAGCTTTACAAAATGAAAGCATTCTGCAGATCTGTTGCACAATAATGTGAATGTACTTAACACTACTAAACTGAACATATTAAATGTTTCCTATATTTTCACAATGATTAAAAATAATCATAATAGGAGGGAGTATTATAGAAGGGGAAATGAGCCACCGAGGAGTAGTAGGGAAGGAAAATAAGAGTGTAAAGTGGACAGCATGATATATGCATGCAGGGGAACATCACAGTGAAGCCCATTAATTTGTGCAATTAATGTGCATTCATAATTATGATTTTTACAACCTAAAAGTAAGAGTGACAATGGTCAATTAATTATAGCATATATATTTATTTTTATAATGCACATATAATTTTACTTCATATTACAGTAAATTAATAAAAATATTTTTAAAAGCAACTGGATGTCTATTCCTAGCACTCTAACACTGAGGTAGGAATACTCAAAGTTCAAGTCTATAGACTTAGCAAGACCCTGTCTCAAAATTAAAGAAAAAAAGAGATGTAAAATGATGTGAATGTAGTTCAGTATGATGGTCCTGCGTTTAATTCTCAGTACCAAAAAATAATTTTCATCCCACCTGTGAGCCAACAGGAAGTTATTCTCCATCTTCTCTGTTCCTCTGTGGGAAGCTTTGAAAAAGATAACAATGGCTGCAATGCCAGTGTCTTTGAGAAGATTTTTTCCACTGCATTAGGACATTTGGGAAATAAAAAAAGTTGAAGAAGGAAATAACAGAATCAAAGTAGAAACAGAAGATGAGAGAGGAGATCAGGGAAGGAAACAGCAAAGGATATGGAGAATTTGCTTCCCCCAACCCATATCTGGTATGTTGGGGTAAAAATGTAGTCAGAAGACCAAGAATGAAGACAGACTCACAGTGTCGTGCGAGAGGCCCTGATGAGGTCATGCAGAATCCAGAAGAAACCTGATTTACTTAGGAAAGGAAGAGTGATATGCCACTCAGGCATCCATTAAAGAAAAAAAAATGCAGATATGATGTGCATAATGTGGCAATACCTATAATAATGTTGATACCCCCAGGCCAAAAAATTACACTTCTAGAATTGATACTAAATAAATATGTTGACAGAAACAAATGAAGATGTGCATATTGTTTGCATCACTTATCCAAATACAAAAATATGGAACAGCTTAAATCACAATACTATGAGAAATGCTTATCAAATGTTAATGGAGAATTCAGTGAATTATTACCAGAACCTTGTTTTTAAAAATGATCATTCAGAATTTATATGGTCTCATGGCAAAATTTTACCAAAAAAAAAAAATACTATTACAATTGTGTAAAATGGATTTGCACTAGGACAAACACTTAAGTGCATTACAATAAGAAAACAATTTAGGCTCTCACAACCATTCCAGTACCACAGAGACAGCGCAGGGTCAAGTGTGAGCCAGATGTGCATGGGAAACTCTGTACCTTGATGAGGAACACAAGTAATCATGGGTAAAGGAGATCCTAAGAATCTGACAGGCAAATTGTCAGCATATGCATTCTTTGTGCGAACTCTCCAGGAGGAGCACAAGAAGAAGCACCCAGATGTTTCCACTAACTGCTGAGTTTTCTAAGAAGTGCTCAGAGAGGTGGAAGACCATGTCTGCTAAAGAGAAAGGAACAGCAGACATGACTCATTATCAAAAAGAAATATAAACTTATATTCCTTGTAAAGGAGAAACAAAAAAGAAGTTCGAGGATCCCAATGCGCCCAAGAGGCCTCCTTCGGCCTCCTTCTTGTTCCGTTCTGAATATCGCCCAAAAATCAAAGGAGAACATCCTGGCCTGTTCATGAGTTATGTCGCAAAGAAAGTTGGAGAAATTGGGAATAATACTGCTGCAGATGACAAACAGCCATACGAGAAGGCTGTTAAGCTGAAGGAAAAGTATGAAAAGAACATCTCTGCCTACCCAGCTAAAGGAAAACCCGATGCAGCAAAAAAGGGAGTCATAAAGGCTGAAAAAAGCAAGAAAAAGAAGAAAGAGGAGGACAGGGAAGAAGATGAGTAGGAAGAGGAGGAAAATGAAGAGAATGAGAAGAATGAAAAAGAGGATGATGATGAATAAGATATTTTAAGGCAGTTTTTTCTTGTCTATAAAACATTTAACTCCCTGTACCCAACTCACTCTTTTTGAAGGAAAAAAAATTGAAATGTAAAGCTGTGTAAGATTTATTTTTAAACTGTACAGTGTCTTTTTGTCTAGTTAACATACTACCAAATGTGTCTTTAGATAGCTCTGTCCTGGTGGAATTTTCAATAGCCACCAAATTTGCCTGGTACAGAATGGGGTTGTAAATTGGCATGGAAATTTAAAGCAGGTTCTTGTTGGTGCAAAGCACAATTTAGTCATATATGGGAATGGTAGTTTTTCTTCTTCAATTGTCTCTGACATAGCTTATGCAAAATAATTGTTGTTCTGTTAACTGAATACCACTCTGTAATTGTGGGGAAAAAAGTTGCAACTGTTTTGTTGACATTCGGATTGCTTCTCAGTGGATACAATTTTTCACTAAAAAAAAAGAAAAAGAAAGAAAATAATTTAACTAAGGTGATAAAATCATGAATGACTTTATTCCAAATTTCTTAAGTATTCTGAATAGAAAAAAAACTAATAATTTGCAAATAGCATATATTTACTTTTTATCTAAGTTATGCAGGGATGTGAAGGATTATTGACCAATGGAACAGATATTCCTGTGTAAACTCACAAGTTCATATCCCAGAAGTATACTGTGAGGCTGTTAGCTTCACTGAACATACAGTATGGTGGTTGAAATCTCAGGTTCTGTTACTCACCATCTATCTGATATTCTGAAATAAATTAAACTCTAGTTCCTTTATTTCACAGACAAAAATAGTAAACATCACTAATGTTGTTATAAAGACAAAAGTCAATTGAGATTCTGCATAATTCCCAGAATACAGCAATACCTAAATGTAAACTAAAGTAAATAATTTTAGGCCAAAATTTGATGAATAAACAGAGTGAGGGTGCAATAAAAGTTTAGCACATGAGCAATGAGCAAAGAATTTAAAACTTTCTTCCTTAAATACACACAGGGCTGGACTAACATCAAGTGTAGGGTGAATGTGGGTGATAAAAGCTTAGCAAATCCTAGAACCCAGGAATTCTGAAACTGGTCCAGTTTTCTACCTTTGTGTAAATTGTTGTCTGACTTTAGGCAAATCATTTCATCTTTGTTCATCAGTTCCCTATTTTATAACTAGGATTCACTAATTGATTCACCCTGTAAATATTTAGGGAGGACTTAGCATGGCCTAAAACCATGCTAGTTTTTCTACTAATTAAATTTACTTCCGAAACACAAGATAATTTAGTAATGAAGTGTCTGAGCTCCTTCATTGCACCTGGATTGAAGTTCAAACTATCAGTTACTAGTTGTTTGACTTGAAGAAATTTACTAATCCTGTCTGGGTTTCCACTTCCTCAACTGTAAAATGGACATGGTAATGATTTCTACGTCTAGAGTGACTGTAAAAATCCAACTATTTAAAGAGTATTAAATCTTTATCATAGTGCCTGGGAAGGACCAGGAACTTAAACATTAGCGGTTGCCAAAACTGACAGCACAGCCCTGCTTCCACCTCCTCAGCTTACCCTACAAGACCTTATGGTGGAGACATTTTTTTCAGAGTCAGCTCATTTTTTTTTCAATTTTTTAAAGAATACAAAATAGTAAAAGAAAAAAATCGTTATAAATGAAACAAAATTTCACTAAACAAAGTAATAGGAACTGAACAATGGTTGCTGTATTGCATGATGTTATCTTCAAATTAGTTGTCTAGGTTATCAGATATAAACCTTCAAAAATGATTAAAAAAAGAAATGCTAAACCCTGGCATAGGCGAGATGGTGCACAGTGAGATCAGTAGGTTCCTCGGCCCCCTCCCCCAGAGCCCGCGGAGCCCCCTGAACAATTCTTTCATTACCAGACACACATGTGTATTTAACGTGGAGGAGGGAGCAAGCATTCTTGTACCACTGAGTCACGAATTGGTGTTTATATATTTTTATTTTGTTATTTCTGGTCAATGTGGAGACTCCTCAAAAGAGTAGGACTAGAAATCCCATTCAAACCGGCTATCCCCCTACTGGGAATTTTCCCAAAGGATCTGGATACATTGTATCATAGTGATATATGCGTGCCTATGTTTATAGCAGCGCAATGCATGATAGCAAAATCTTGGAAACAACCAAGATGTCCATCACATGAGGGATAGTTGAAAAGGATGTGGTATTTCTATTTAATGGAGTATTACTCAGCTATTAAGAATGGTAAGTTTGAAGCATTTATACTGAAGTGGATGCCACTTGAACATATTCTCATAAGTGAAATAAACCAGACACACATGTGTAAATATCGTATAGTCTCCCTAGTGTTATTTCCGTGGTTCTTGTCAGGCAGTTCCTATGAACTATAACTACTGGAGTGTAATCACAGTGGAATTCTTCTGAGTGTCTTGGTGAGAAGTTGCACAGGCTTGGGTTCATGGAAAACTAAACTAACCTAACCATGAGTTGAAGCGGAAGTGCTGTAATTGCGTAACCTTTACCCTGCCTGTTTGATGAATGGAAGCTGAAAGGAAAGGCTGTTGCTGTGGGTAGCCTGGGTTGAACGTGGATTGCTGCCCTGCTAGTTGGTGTCCACCGAGCACACTCCACTTTTCTATGGTGATCAAGTTAAGAATAATGCCATTTGTTGAAATGGTTTTGACGTGCTGCTGGCACCATGAAAGCTGTGAAAGGAACTGACTGTGGTAAGCTGTCTGAATGTACCAGTTCAGACAAACTGCTGGAACTGATGCGTGTGCTAGCAACAGCATATTTGAATGGCAGACTGTATTTCTTCACAATGATTTCATGTTATAAATTACTAGATGTCTATGTTTGTATTTCACTAATTACTTTATTTAATCATCATAGTACATGAGTAAAGAATTTAAAATGAGCGCCTCAAGGAGAAGTTCACTGAAAGAAAGCAACCGACCAAGGCTGGGAAGAAGGCAGGCTTCACCCCGCTACCTTATGTCCTAGTTCCGCCATATGTGTCAGTGTATCATCTGACTTTGTGAAATATTGTCATGTAGCAAAGCTTAGTGACTCAGCAGTTGGAATATAATTAATGCTTAAAGTCAATGAAAATTCTCTCACATGCATTGCAGTTCTGCAATGCACCTAGTCCTGAACTAGAAAAATAAATGCTTCCTGGGAGTCTAAGAAATGGCAAAAAAAAAAAAAAAGAAAGTTATAAAAAATTAAAAAGAAAAAAAATAAGAATTAAAAAATTTAAGTATTAACTGCTCCTTTCAAAACTCTGGGACAGAAACACAAGCATTATCTCCTGGGGATATGGATAAATTTATCTTCTTCAGATATTTGAAGGGCTTTTTGTCACGAGAGGTATTAGAAATTGTATAAACTACTACATATTTAGCCAAGACCAACACCACGACATTTCAATAAGGAGGGGCAGCCAAAGCTGCAAAGGGTTATTTCAGCAGATGCTGACTTTCTTTACCACTGCAGCTGTTCAGACCCTGCAGAGCATCCCTTCCAAATGTTTTAAATTGTGAATGAGGCCTCAGAGAGCAGGGGATGCTGGAAGAGTGTAGCTAGTACAGTCAATCACAAGTGCCTACATAAGAGGAAAACAAAGGAATTAGGCAGTTACCATACTTCCAAAGCATGCTGCAAATGAACAGTCTCAGCATAAATAGTCATATAACTGTGTGACATTATGAATCGTAAGTTCAAACTTGTGATCATAGACACCAGACAAGGACCACCCCATTTACACCCTGATTTTTTTGGAGTTCCATTTTTCCGCTTGGAAAATATGCACTGGCCAGGGCACAGCAGTTACTCCAATCCCTCACGCAGGAGACAACCCAAACTATAGAGCTATTTTCTTTCCCCATAGGAATGAGGCCTCAGACACAGAACCACAGCATGGGCAAATGCATGGGATTTTGAGTTAAGAAATTTAGTTTCAAGTCTCACTCCTGTCGCTCTTTGGGTATTAGCTCAGGCAAATTGTTTAATCTCTCTGGGACCTATTGCTGACCCATAAATAGATAATAATAAATATCACCCAATTTTGATAGGAAATTATATGGAAAGGAATTATATGGAAAAAGCTTTACAGAATTATAGAAATGGTGGTTGTTCATAAATAGCTTCTTTTTCTACACTGTGCCATAGCTTCTGGCCTAGAGAGATGGCTGAAAAAAACTACACTGTGCTGCCTGAATTCTTCCTCTTGGGATTCTCTGACATCAGGGCCCTGCAGGGTCCACTGTTTTGTGTGGTACTTCTGGTCTACCTGGTCAGCTTGCTGGGCAATTCCTTGATCATCATCCTCACACAAGCCAGCCCTATGTTGCATTCTCCCATGTACTTCTTCCTGCGCCACCTCTCCATAGTGGAGATCCTCTACACAACCACGATTGTACCTAGGACCCTGGTGGGCCTGGCCTCCACATACCCCAGGGCCATCTCCTTCCAGGGATGTGTAGCCCAGATGTACGTCTTCATTGTCCTGGGCATCTCAGAGTGCTGCTTGCTCACAGCGATGGCCTATGACCGATATGCAGCCATCTGCAGGCCTCTACACTACTCCACCCTCATGAGTCAACAAGCCTGTATGGCAATGGTAGCCACCTCCTGGCTTATGGGCATCATCACAGCCACCACCCATTCATCCCTCATCTTTACTCTGCCTTTTCCCAACCACCCAGTCATCCCACACTTCTTCTGTGACATCCTGCCAGTCCTGAGGTTGGCAAGTGCTGGAAAGCACAAGAGTGAAATCTCTGTGATGACAGCTACAGTGGTCCTTATAATGGTCCCCTTCTCTCTAATTGCTATCTCGTATGCATGTATTCTGGGTGCCGTCCTGGCTATGACTTCAACCCAGAGCCGCCAAAAGGTCTTCTCTACTTGCTCCTCCCATTTGTTTGTGGTTTCCCTTTTCTTTGGAACAGCAAGTATCACTTACATCCAACCCCAGGGAGGCTCTTCCGTCATTGAAGATCGGATCCTCAGTCTCTTCTACACAGTCATCACGCCCATGCTAAACCCCATCATTTATACCCTTCGAAACAAGGAAGTGACAGGTGCCCTGCAATGCATGATGGAAAGACAGGTCCTTTTACTATGAAGGGACTCAAGGAATGTCTACTCTTTCACTGACTACTCCTTCCAGCCATCAGATTCTGTACCTTAATGCTAAGGTAGCAGAAACCATGAAGTAAAGAAACAATGTCTCCAGATAGAGTAAAGGCTGCTAGTGAGAGAGACATAATAGAGAGAGACAGACAGAAAAGAGACAGACAGAGAGAGAGAGACAGAGAGAGATCTTCTCCCTTATTACATAGTTGACATTGATGTCAGAACATGGATTATTAGCATAATGAAGAACAGAAAATTTTGCTGCCTTGGATAATAATATCTAGATTTCTCTACATCTGAGTATCCAGAGTTCTATGAACTTTGTTCCTAACTAGCCACCCAGAGGCCATGGGGTTTACTTGGCCCTTGAGTTGCCTTTTCTTGCACAACTATGGAAGTCTGCTTGGGGGTACATTTGTCCCACTTTTGGCATTTAATGCTAAGGGTCCTAGATATAAGATTTGCTCCTAAGTAAGATACCAGCATAAAAAAGATAATTAGGCTATATCTAAAACAGTAGTCAAAAAAAAAAAAAAAAAAAAAAAAAAAAAAAAAAAAAAAAAAAAAAAAAAAAAAAAAAAAAAAAAAAAAAAAAAAAAAAAAAAAAAAAAAAAAAAAAAATATATATATATATATATATATATATATATATATATATATATATATATATATATCCAAAAGTCCTATGACATATGTCCAAGAAGCACCTTTAAATCCTGTACACCAGACACCTTCTGTCAGAAAGCTGGTCAAGGATGCCAAAATCACTACTGGCCTCATTGGTGGGTATAGTGCCACATGCCTGTAACTCCAGCACTCAAAAGACTGAAGCAGGAAGATTGATGTGAGTTAGAGGCCAGCCTGGGCCAAAACGAATTCAAGGTGAATTCAAGGCCAGCCTAAACTGTGTAGTGAAACTGTGCCTCAAGAAGACAAAACACTGATATCCATTGACCTGAGAGGCAAGATCTGAAACCAAGATCTGAAAGTGACGACTGTGACAATAAAGCACTCTTAAAGTTGGGGTACTGATGCAACAGCATGGTACCCCCAAGCAGGCTACAAATAAGGGTTCCTGGTGCCATTTCCCTGAGTGTCTTCCTAATGAGAAACCCACAAATGACCGATGTGAAAGTACAGACTTGTCCAGATAATGCCTCCCTGCTCCTTTAGCCATCTACACCCACCCTTCACCACCTCTGTGTCCTCCAAACACAAGCCTTCAGTAATTATGGCTTTCAATGAAGAATAACAACTGCCAATATTTCATCAATGACGTGAACTACTCAGGAAGCAATGAGAGCTCAATCTTCCTTCCCATCACCTCATGATCTTTAAATTGTTCTTATCCTGCACAAACAAGGCTCTTCTGCTAAGGACTGGTTCAATCAAAGGAATTAATGATTTTCCCTGTAGCCACACTCTATCTCTCTTCTCACTTCCTGTCCCATAGAATATTGCACCTTCAGACAGAATTCTGTGCCTTTTCATAAGATGTTCTAATAGAAACTTCCCACAAGCATTTACCCAACATGTCCACCTGGCACACTATTACTCATCCTTCAAAACTCAACTCAAGGATCTACATAAAATTTGTTATCTGAAACAAATGTCTTTACTCCCCTCTCCATGTTACTGCAATTATAAACTTTTATACAATGAATTATTACTATTTTCAATATTCCTTCATCTACTTCTAAGCTGTTAGTAACATGAATACAGGAAAAGAGGTTTCATTCCTTGTCACTGTCAGCTAGCTTGATGAATGTAATTGAATCAACCACTCAGAAAAGATAAAGCTCATATAGTAATTTCATAATTCAAAAGAATTCTATAAAATTTTCTTTTCATTTTCTTCATGTTCTAGTTGACTCTCAAAGATGTTCAAAATTTCCAGTTCATTCTAAAAATCTCCAAAATCACTAATCCTGCTCCCCTTGCAATATTCCACAGTGATCCTCTTCCTTGCTTTGCCAAACCTTGATTTCTGACACCATCCATCAATGATAACAACTTATGCTGTTTTACAGTGGAATGTTGTTGAACTCAATGGGCCATCAACCTGATCTCCTGAACCTTCATCCTCACTCAGACCGCGGGAGTCCCTGAGGCCATCATACCCAGGACCTGGGGATCAGACACTCACTATTCACTGTGACTACTCAGAATTTAATCCTTTTTCAGTGTTTTCTAAATTCTACTTCTTTAGAAGGAACAGGAAGGTAAAGACTGGCTCCATTGTGATGACCTAGGACTGGGTAGCAGGTACCCACACAGTAAAAAAGCTGCAGGCAGTTCCTTTCAGGCAGCAGCAGACAAAATGGTTGTGGTACTCAAACTGTGCTAAGAAAAAATATTCTTTTTAAAAATTTGTTCTTTTTGAAGCTGCCTAGCTCTAAACTGTTTCATGGCTCTGCAATTGCTTTCTTGACCCTTATAACCATAAAATTCTAACCAAATATACAGGATATTTGACTGTACCAAGTTTGTGGTCATTAATTTTATCCAGTACCCAACGGTCATTAATCTAGCCCTGTAACATATTATTTCACCCTGCTCATTAATCAGAATTTACATGCTTTCTATGCCACCTTTATAACCTCTGCTTATGCCTCTTATAAAAGTGCTGGCTCACAGACACTGCCTGACTTTTTTGGAAGTTATTCCAGACAGGACCACTAGTGTAAATTAAAGCTGTTCACTATCTCCTGACCTCATCAGGTGTCATACCTTTCCTGGGTTCAGTTTTGCTACAACAATTATCAACCTAGAAATGGCATTGGGCAAAAGCTAATGAATAGTTTTCTCAATTGACTACATTGTGTTTAATAATTACACCTATAATATCTGGCATGTTCACTAGTCCTCTGCATAGCTCTATGGAAGCTCTATGTTGGGTTAATCTTCATTAAAAAACTAGGTTCATTTCATGTTCATATACTTACATGCATTTGAAAATTTGGGGAGGACCTTATGTTACTGTTTTAACTTAGGTACAATTATACTGACCTAGAGTTTCTTACTTTTGTGGTATGTTCTATTTCATATATAATAAAATTTTGGTAGTTCCTTGAATATTGTCTTCTCCTCTATGACTAACTTCAGCTCTCTTCATCTAAAACAAATTACTTTTGTACACCATCATCCAGGAAGTCAAGGACGTTTTATTGAGAAATATAAGCATCGCAAGAAAACTTTAACCTTAGTGTAGTATGGATTAAGTTGTCTGGCCCTGCTTAGGGAGATAGATTAGCTACAAGGAACTTGGGATGACATATTTTCACACAAATAGACACAGAGACCAGGATCCCAGGGTTGTAAGATACTCCTAATATTCATAAAATTACTTGGCAAGTAGCCCTTCAAGGTCAGGGAGAGCTCAGGACATAAGAGAACTTATATTATAACATCCTATAACTCAGTGGTGTCCCAAATATTCTGTTCAATATTCTGATTATGGGGCCACAGAGAAAAATTATCAATGATGAAGAGTGTGAGGTATAAAAAGTAAAGCCATATTAATATGCTGAGCTATAAAAGGATACAGCCAAAAACTTCTGATATTGGCAGATCTGCAGATAACCCACTACTATTATGGGCTACTGGGCTATACTGGATTATTATTATGTACATATAAATGTATAGTTTTAGAGAGGGTAAGGAGAAAAACTGGGAAATATGACAGGGGTAAAGCCTAACTTTTATATGCACAATATGGTTAAGGCAATGATCCTGAAAATTTTCAGAGTTTTTGAAACTAGGAGTAAATGGGTAGGATTCTCACCCTGACTAACTATATATGCTGGTACCTGAGAGCTAAGCAGAAGATAGCAATGTGTAACACCATGGTCATGCTTGGAATGCCTGTTATTCTGGTCTTCTAAATACATACTACTTCTAATGTCATAACAATTACTGCCAAACTATCCCCCAAGTAAATGTTTGTTTTTTAAGAAGGCTAATGCATGAAAACAAGAGCCAAGGAAAAAAAAAGTCACAGATCAGTCCTACTACACTGCTACATATGGTAAAGTTTCTGAATTTCAGTGTAAAATTATGTAAATCCTTATTACTAATTTTTTTAACTCTTTTATTCATTCTTTTCTTCACATTCTGTAGGAAATTCAAGTTTAACATTGCTGGAAAATACCTGTTGCATGTTTTGTCTAAGATATTTGATATTCAGAAAGATAGTGAGGTCAAGAACATCTGCCTATGTTATAGGGTAATAATATCATTAAGCTTCTCTTCTGGAGGATGAAGAACTTAAGTTTGCAGACCAAAAATAAGAGAAAAAGAAGGGCTTAAAAGACAGCTTACACTTTGGCACTAGCCATTCAAGATCAATGAGGACTCAGGACATAAAGGAACCTGCACTGTAATATTCTGTAACTCAGTGGTGTCCAAAATTTTTTGATCAAGGACTTTATGCAGCCACAGAGGAAAGAAACTAACCATCTATAGTTGGCCTAAGGAAAGTCACATGAAAAGGAAGTATTCTCTCAAGTTTTCACAGAGAGCACACTGGTCAAGCAATGGCCATAACTCATCAACATGGTTGACACAAAGTACCTACAAACTGTGGTACAGGGTTTCAGGATAAATCTTGAGGAGATTTCACTGACTATGTCACATACACAAGTTTCATTTCTTCTTATATAGGTCTTGCTTTATGTTGCTCTCAACCAGCCAACAGAAAACAATAAAAACAAGGTATAAAAACTAAAGCCATACTAACAAGCTGAGCTGTGAAAGGCTCAAGTCAACAACTTCTCACATTGCCAGTCCTATGGAAAACCCTCTACCATTACGAACTACTGCACTATATTGGATTATTTTGCTGATTTCATGCACCTACAATGGCAATGAAACACACATCTCTGAAAAAACTAAATGAAACAAGAGGATATAAAAGAAGGACAATTTTCTATCTGTATATACAAGATAGATAGAACAGACATAGAGCTACTTTTTCTTTTTTTATTTTTCTTTTTTAACTTTGTTTTATTGAAGTACAAATATCAATGAGACAATTTTAAGATACCTTGACAAGATAGATTTGATAAATTAATACATTGCAAACGGTTTTCATAATGTTTTGGTATCATGGAAGGTGCATACATGATATTATACTTACAGACATTATTATACAGTATGTCTCCTATCAGTAAATAGAGTGTAGCTCTTTGCGTATCTTATTTTTTATAACTGAATTACATCAAATATTCAATAATTAATACTTTCTACCTTGTTATTTTCCTAGTGGTTCTCTATAGTGCTAGAAGCAGACATAATATCCTGTTCAACCACCATTAGTGCAAATCTTGCCTCTCATAGGATTATGTACAAGCACAGCATTATCTATCCCAACTGTACTGTCTATACACACACATCATGATTTTTTCTTTCTATGCCTCTTCCTTTGTCTACACCTGTCAAAGATGGGCATTCCATTGTCATTCAACTAACTTAGGTGCTTGAACTCGACAAAACAATCCAACACAGTCCAGTATTCCACAACAATAGTGAGTTATTCAAAGAAGTTGTCGACCATAGCCATTTACAGCTCAGCTTAATATTATGGAACCGCGATGTATACTTCATTTTTATACTTTTCTGCTGGATGGTTAAGACCTAGATAGATCAAGACTTATATACCAACACATGTACTTTATGCTTCTTATGTGGTCAGTGAAGTCCTCTCAGGGTTTATCTTGTAGTCCTGTACATTATTCTGTAGATCCTTTGTCTGTGTCATCCATGTGGATGAGTCATGGCCAATGCTTGACCGGTTTGCTCTCTGTGAGAGCTTGAGAGAAAGTTTTCTCTTCATGTGACTCTCCCCAGGCATACTATAGAACTTCAATCTCTTTCCTCTGTGGCTCCATAATCTCCTTCTTCAGAAAATTTAGAGCTCAACTGAGTTTCATGATGTTGCAGTACAGGTTCTCCTATGTCCTGAGTCTTCGCTGACCTTGAAAGCCTAGGGCCAAAATGTTGGCTGGCCTTGTGGCTCTTCTATTTCTCCAACTCTGCTTTGTGAACTTAGGTTGTTAACCATCCAGAAGAAAAGCTGATTAGTATCCTGCAGCATATGCCATTCACTTTGTCTTATCTGACTCAATTGATTTTAGTTGTTGTATGTTTCCTTTTGTATTTCTGCTTTTCGCTTGTTATACTAGGGAGACTATATGATATTTACACATGTGTGTAAATGGTTTATTTCACTTATGAGTATATCTTCAAGTGCATCCACTTCAGTATAAATGCTTCAAACTTATCATTCTTAATAGCTGAGTAATACTCCATTATATAGAAATACCACATCTTTTTCAACCATTCCTCACGTGATGGACATCTTGGTTGTTTCCAAGATTTTGCTATCACACATTGTGCTGCTATAAACATAGTTACACATATATCACTATGATACAATGTTTTCAGATCCTTTGGGAAAATTCCCAATAGGGGAATACCAGGCTTGAATGGGAGTTTTAGTCCCACTCTTTTGAGGAGTCTCCACACTGACTTCCACAATGGTTGTACCAGTCTACATTCCCACCGGCAGTGGAGAGTATTCCCTTTTCTCCACAACCTCCCCAACATCTGTTGTTCGTTGATTTCCTTACAATATCCATTCTTTCTGGAGTAAGATGGTATCTCAGTGTTGTTTTCATTTGCATTTCACGAATGGCTAGCGATGTGGAGCATTTTTTTATATATTTATTTGCTTCTTTAATTTTGTCCTCTGAGAAGTGTGTACTCATCTCAGATGTCCATTTCGGAACTGGGTCTTTAAATTTGAGGGCCCTATTGTATCTTGGTTCTTTATATATTCTAGACAGTAGTCCTCTATCTGATTGCTTATTAGATAAGAATTGTCAACAGAGTGAAAAGACAACCCAAAAACTTTGAAAATATTCTTACAAGATAGAATATTTTCAAAGTTTTTGGGTTGTCTTTTCACTCTGTTGACAATTTCTTTTGACATGCAGAAGCTCTTTAAGAAGAGTTGATCCCAGTTGTTGATTCTTTCAAGAGCTTCCCGTGCGAATATATGTTTGTTCGTGAACTCTTTACCTACCCCTATGTCTTCAAGAGTTTCTCCTACTTTCTCTTCCAGGAGATTGAGTGTTTCTGTTTTTTTTTTTTGTTTTGTTTTGTTTTTTTTTTTTTCCATTTAT